>ML811830.1:0-46177 GCA_009831015.1 Picea engelmannii | reverse complement strand
GGTGCTTTGATTTCATCAATAGATCAGCCTAAAAACATTGGTGACATGGGTCTTATTGTGTTTGTTATCCCTATGTCCTTATGCTTATGATTTTATTTTGTATTAGTTTAATTCTTGCTTATAGTTTTGTTTTTCTTTCTCTAACTCTTTCCTCTACAACTGTCATGCTCAACAAGACCCAACTGGGCATGCAAGCACCTCTTATTTTCTCACCAAGGTGACGAAGAAGGTGCAACAGTGAGTATCTCTCCTACCATCATGATTGATATCTCTCGTATTCCTAGTAAGGTTGAAAATGTATATATCGGTGCAGATTGTTCACCGGAAGAAATTATGATCTACACCGAGCTCTTCAAATAATTCCACAATGTATTTGCTTGGTCATATGAAGATATGCTAGGAATCTACCCTCAAATTATCAAACATGAGATTAAAACTTACCCGGATGCTAAACTTGTTCAAAAACGACTTAGAGCTATCAATCCTAGGAAGGCCCCTGCTATTAAGGAAAAGGTGGAAAAACTGCTTAATGTCAGCTTTATCTACCCAGTTCCCTTGATTGAATGGGTATCCAATCCCATTACTGTGAATAAGAAGCAAGGAATCATTCGTGTATGCATGGATTATCGAGACCTGAATAAGGCTTGTCCTAAAGAAAAATTCCCGACACCCTTCATTTATTAGATTCTTGATGAGTGTGCGGGAAGCGATGTTTTTTATTTTATGGATGAATTTTTAGGATACAACCAAATCCATATTAATCCCGAGGATAAACATAAGATGGAATTTATTTGTCCTTGGGGTACTTTCTCATACCGGAAGATGCCTTTCGGCCTTAAAAACGTCGGAGCGACCATCCAACGAGCTATGAACTTTGCGTTTCACGATATCAAGCATATAGTTGAAGCCTATCGTGATGATCTCACTGCTCACTCCCGCAAGAGAGTGGATCACTCTACTCACCTTCGACTAGTTTTTGAAAAATGTCGCTATTACCGCATCTGTTTGAACCCTCATAAATGCATCTTTTGTGCTAGGTCAGGTCATCTTCTAGGATTCTTAGTCTCTAAGACTAGGATCATGGTGGATCCATTAAAGGTTGAGGCAATACTTCGTTTGTCTCCACCGTGCACTATTCGTCAGCTTCAAGGTTTACAGTGAAAAACTAACTTTTTACGTCGGTTTATAGTAAAAACTATGCCAATATTACTAAGGGTTTCATGCATCTCTTGAAGAAGGACACTCCTTTTATCTAGGATGAGCAAGCCCAGGAATCCTTCGATTCTCTAAGCAAATCCTTAGTATCGACGCCTCTGCTGAAGCCTCTAGACTATAGTATATATTACTTTCTTTATATTGTCGTGTCCGAAGGGACGATTGGTATGGTTTTAGTTCAGGAGGATGATGAGCTTCGTGACCACATCGTTTACTATCTTAGTCAAAACTTAGTCGGCCCTGAACTCAAGTATTCTCATGTCGAGAAGCTAGCTTTGGGAATCGTTCATGCAATTCAACGATTACGACACTATATATAGCTTTGAAAAACTACCATGGTTTTTTATGTCAATATGTTTCAATATGTCCTTACTAGGTGTATCATAGGGGGGGAATATAATAAATGGATTTTCATCTTGCAATAATTTGATCTCGATTTTTCTTTCACAAAATCCAAGAAATCACTAGTTTTCACCGAGTTAATATCAGGCTTCCCTTGATTAGATGAGGATGTTATTCATGTTGATTCATTTGCAGATGAACACATTTTCCTTGTTTCATCGTCAGACCCCTGGTATGGAGATATTGTGATCTATCTACAAATCTCGAAGTTCCCTCTGCATCTTTCGAGAGATGACCAATGGCGTATACGATATCAAGCTAAGAAATAACTTATCGTTAGTGACACTTTGTATCGCCAAGGAGTAGACAATATCTTGCGTCATTGCTTGACTCATGAAGAAGTTGAGTCTGTTCTTAATGACTATCATAGTGGGGCTTATGGTGGTCATCTATTCAGGCTTGCGACAACCCAAAAATAATTGTGAGCCAATTATTTTTGGTCGTCTATTTTTAAATATTGTGTTGAAGCGGTCAAGAAGTGTCACCCCTTCCAGGTGTTCACTTGGAACGTGCGCTCGCATCCATCCCCTCTCCACTTGGTCATTATCGTCGGTCCCTTCACCAAGTGGGGGGTGGATTTTGTGGATTGAAACCCAACTTCGGCTGGGGGGCATCAACATATTATCGTGGTCATAGATTACTTTACTAACTGGGTCGAGGCCATGATTATAGTTAAATTTGATAGTAAGATTGTTGCATTTTTCATGTTCAGTCAAATTATAGCCAGGTTCAGAATCCTGAGTGAGATTGTCACTGATCATGGCAACCACTTTCAGAATGAAATGATGGAAGAATTAGCATCAAAACTGGGGTTTAGACATGGTCATTCGTCCCCTTACTACCCCCAAGAAAATGGACAAGTAGAGGCCGTGAAAAAATCTCTCAAGATCATTTTGCAGAAAACTGTCAGCCAGAGAAAATACGACTGTCATAACATGCTTTCCCTACACTTTGGGCATACTGAACCTCGGATAATACGTCCACCGATTTTTCTCCTTTACATTTAGTACATGGTGTGGAGTCGATCCCACCTATTGAATGTGAAATCTCTTCTCTTAGATTAGCAATTACACTCCTACCTGGCACTTCTGATCTCAAACAACGCCTCGTGCACCTAAAGAGTCTAGATTAGCAACGTTGAGATGTGTCTACAACTATCAAAGCGAATAAACAACGTTTCAAGGTTCAGTATGATAAATTTGTATGTCCTCGACAGTACGTTGAGGGTGACTTGGTCCTTCTTTACGATCAATACAAAGAACCATTGGGTGCAGGCAACTTCAAACCCATATGGCACAATCCCTATATCATGTGACATGTCTTAGAAAAAGGAGCCTACGAATTAGAATATTATGAAGGGAATACGCTGGTTGAGCGCAGGAATGGGCTCTACTTGAAAATATACTACGCTTGAGCTCCAAGCTTGGGTGTAAATCTTTGTATATTAATGTATTTTAGTGTATATATCTTTTCCTCTTTTCATCTTCAGCTTGATTATCGAGTTTTCTCTTAGTTAGAAGATGTCAACAGAGTCTTCGGTCTACTTAAGATTCACAAATGGGTCCAATCATCATACAAGGAACTTGGCTTCCACCGCTTGGGTTGTTTACTCACTTGAGGGTCTACTGGTGTCTTCACATGGTATTATTTCTTTAGAAGTTCACCTAGACTCCCAGTTAGTAGTATGTTAATTGAACGACAATTACCTTGTGCGAGACCCTACTCTACTCCGACGATTCCTACTGGTACAAATTTTGGAACGACATTTTGATTTTATTACTTATCATCACATACCTAGAAGTTCTAACTATGCATCTGATGCATACACTAATTATGTTTTAGATTAGCATTTTTCATATAACTAGAGAAACGAAAACACATTCACCAATGTACACATTTTGGAGGAGGAATGTATGGCCCTCTGGAGAGAACCTGGGCATGTGTAGGAACAAAACCAATAGCAGCATTGTACGCAGGTGGAATAAAAATATTAGGCCCTCCGGCCGGATTTTGGGTGAGATTAGCAATGGAAGTATTCAAAGCGTTATACCTAGGGGGAAGTGATGGATTTGATCTAGGTGGAAGCGATGTTCCAATAGGAGATTGGGTGATCACTGTATTTTCGACAGAAATAGGCGTAGCTTGTGAGACCATGGTAGAGCTGATGAGCTATAGAGGAAGGATTGAGTGAGAAGCAACCAACAATTGGTTCGAAACTGTGACGACATTACTGGTTGTGCCAGTAAAATTATCTAAAGGTATTGTATAAGTAGTAGACGTCACAAGCATTTGTGATGTCATAGGTTGATTATCACTCATTCCTAGTTTATCAAAAATATCATGTCCTGAAGAAGTTCTCCAAAAAGAATGAACAAGGACAGAGCTAGGATTAAAAATTCCAGCGGTATGAACAGGGGTTATAAATGAGTCACTTTGAAAAAGTGGATCGTCTACACCAGACTCTACATTAGGTCCAGTAGGTAATACAATATATTCTTCAACAACATTGTCTCTCAATGAATTAATTCTGAGCAACTGTGGATCTTATACAACACTCAATAACGGGTTTACGAGAAGTATTGACTCCTCCAACGGAGTAGAACTTCCAATTTCAAAGGCTACTTCGTTATTGACTGCTCCTTCAGGAGAGCCCTCTGGTGAGTTAGGAATCAAAGGGATGTAATCTTCTGGATCTTCCAGATGTATCCCTTTCATCCTACGTGAATGACAAGGTCTGATGTTGGCCACACAAAATAAAGAATGAAACAAATCTATGGCCAACTAGAGAAACACACAACACTCACTAATAAAATATAGAAATCAAACCAAGCAAACAAACCTTCTTATTTTGAAGTCACTAGTTGGTGATGAAATCCAACATTGCGAAATCAAGACAAGAAAGGGTTGGGATGAAGCGGGTGGAAAAATTATGTTGATGACCTACTTAATGGACTTACGCCTTGGTGCAAGATCCCACACATAATTATGGGTATACCCTCCAAGGAGCCCTAGTTAGTTTAGCCAACATTGATTCCAGGTATCGTGAATACTTGTCCCTCCATAGTCACCTCATGTAAAGACACTAAAGAGATAGGTCACGAAGGTTACCAATTACTCCAATAATGCATGGGGAACAATCGACAATCCGATCCATGCACAAAGGCAAGGTATCTAAGCCTGAAATCAACTCGAGAAGGTCCCCACATGATTTTATTCTCAAGTGACCCCCAATAATATGCACAATCTCTACACCAAGACCAACAAATCAAGGTGAGTAACTCTGCCCATCTTAATGTGACCTAAGGTGTGACCCTTGTGTTAAAAGGACTTCCCAAGACAAAATGTAACAAGTGGATTTTAAACTCTCCCTATCACAAGATACTATTGTGTGTTTTGATTCTTTGGAGAGTGTTCCTTTCAACCTATTCCAAAGTGCTATTCTAGCTAATGTTGGTGTAGACAATTTCTAGAAAATAAAAGTTGCTAATAAATTTTAATATTACATTGTATTTTAAGAGGATGTTGCTTACTCAAAAGGGAGATGGAGATGAAATTGATGATGCATATGACCTTGAACCAATAGAATGAAATAAAAGATGACTATGCAATCATTTAATTCAATGAACTCTAATTACAATAGGGAGAATGTATCTTTCTTTGAAATACAAAATCCATGAAACACAATTTCTCAATTTTTTGAATGAACAAAATTCCAAATAATCAAAAGTTACAAAATTTTCCAACTTTCTCTTTTAACAAATATTTTGAATGCAACAATTTTCTTTTGAAACATCACTAAAAACAAGAATGGCTTCAATCCTTTCTTTCTCAAATCAGATCAAAGATGCAATACATGGAAGAAAGTGTAATCCAAGAAAATTAACACACTCACAACACTATTCCCAAATCAAACTTATAATGTAGACAAAAAACAAAATGATGGCAAAGTTTTTTGTCAAATGAAAATAAATTTTTTTCTCAATCAATGAATAATCCAAAAATTCAAATAAATCAAAGATCCTTTGCCAAACAAGCACTCAAGATCAAGACCTAGAGATTATACCTTTGTGACAAAAAACCAAAAGCAAAAACTTGCAAAAGTTACAAAGAAGGTTTTCAATTTCTGAAAATCAGTCACATGCAAGCTTAAAAATTATAAAACAATCATCCAAAAGTGTCAGAAGTTCATATGAGGCAGTTAAGGAAAGACTAGGTAGGAAAAAGAAAAAATGGTTGGCTTCAACAATTCCTACATGAATCATCAAAGGTGGTAGTGGAGCACAGTGTGACGATCTAAGGTCATCGCATGCTACCAACAAGGTACAATGCGATGTCGTCACACTGGTCTGAACCAATTTAGTGCAGCATCAGAGGATCATCATAGTTTGTCTATAGAGTATAGTGCGACGATCTCTGATATTGTGCGACGATCAAGCATTGTCGCACCCCATGCAGATGGAAAGGTGCAATGACCTTCTTTGATATGGTTTTTGAGAAAGGAAAGTAAATCACTTTTCTCATGGAGAAAGACTCTTTTATATTTTCAAGGAGCATGAACACATGTTCGCTAGTGGATAATTGGGGTGACAAAAATAATGTGTAACACAATGCTCCCCAAATTATGAAGCTGTAACTCGTGACAACTGAAATACTTTGTAGAAACAATCAAGCATATACATAATAATATACCATTGTCTGAGGTAGGCATTCCCATGCTCAGATTAAAAAATGTCAAGTGAACCATGGCCACTAAATATACATTATGGATCCATGTCATTATGAATTGGCATAGCCACCAAGGATACACTATGGATCTATGCTGCAAACAAATTCAAATTTGGACATAGCCATGAGACATACACAGTGGATCTATGTGTCAGTACTAATTCAAGAATACTTTGTTGCAACCTGGACCAAAATGATGAGATCCATGGTCTTCATTTCTATCGTCCTTAAGTACGAATCTATCCATGTGATTACAGGTGTCGAAGTCAAACATGGTAGAAACCACTTGATTACCGGTCAATAATGAAAATCATTAACAAGTGCGAGGGAAATCACAATTGATGTCAATGACTCCCAAGGTACCCTAGTACAATCCAATGAATGTGAATAAATGACATGAATTCGAACATTCGATGGAATCTTCCAATCAAGGATCAATGATGTGAACCCACTGTTGAAAGCGAAAAAACCTACCATTGAGGCATGCAGGCTCTAAGGTAGTAAATGATTTCTAAGTCTTGTTCCCAGATAATGTGTTGAAGTCGATAGGAAAAGTTTCGTCACATGAGGACCTTGATGTATCCCCCATCAATGACATGAAATATGTAACAAATTTTAGGTATATCAGAGTATGAAGTGATTTGGAACCGACACAAGGAAGGTTGACATGGTAGAATATTTATAACTGCAGATGGTCGACTTGATAGAGGCTTGTTTAGGTTGGACTTCTCTTGAACATATGAACAACACGACAATGGTCTTGGCAACATTGACTTAAGGAGGACCCAACATATGAAATTGTGGATAGTCAAATGAGAGAAAAATTGATTTCCCAACCCAGAAGCAATGATGAAGGGGGGTGTCATATTCAAGAGTGACTATTACTACCACTAACACAAATACAGAGACACATTTCTTTCCCAATTCCCCCCCACCATTTTTGGCGAGTACCTCTTTATTTTTATGCAAGATTGAGGAGGATAACATATTCTTGTAAATGTAAGCTCATCCTTTGGACAAGTCCCTCAGAGTATGTTTAGAGAACCCTAAGAAGGAGTGGTTCGATCCCATATGGGTATTTCGATGTTTGTTTAATGAGTCCAAAGAAAAAATACTCAGGGGTTTTTCAATTTTAGAGAGTTTGAAAAACACTTAAAGAGAACTCCAACAAGTCTTTCTTCATAAATTAATCTGACGAGACTGAAAACGTGATAACCTACCGCTCATCAGATGTTTTCTTCAAATACTTTTATGAGCATGAAAAGAACAAGGGAGCTTGAAAAGAGCTTAAAGGATACTCCATAGGCTTTGTTTTTTGTGTCACCATTACGAGTTCGAAAAAATGATAAAAGACTACTCGATTACATTATCACGGTTTCACGAGCGTGAGAAAGAATTAAGAATTGCTCGGAGTTTTTTCTGAAAAACCATAAAATGATCTGTACATGCAAAAAATATATAAAAACAAACCAAATAAAGGGTGGACCCTTGTTCCAACGTCTCATCTCTAGACTTTTTAATCTGCAAAAATCAATCACTTGTAAAGTTGTTAAGACCTTAGGGCTTGGATAAAGCATAAAAATAATATAATTTGTAAATGATAAATGATAAAAGTCAATAAAATAGTTAAAAAACCATATTTTACCATTTCATTTGTGACTTTACCCAAATATTGCTCCAAAGCCCTTTTGACCCTGATTTTCAACTATTGATTGCGGAACACACGACGGATCATTTCACGAATCGTCTCCGCTAAAGAGTTAATCTCCTTCTCCTTCATATTTTCATGGTTCCAAAATTGATTTTCATTGGTTAAATTTGTGTTTTTGGGTCAATTTTTGGGGGGTACCTACGCGTTGAGATCGTCGCAGGTGCCCCATATCGTAAACTGCGACGATCTAGGATTGTCATAGGTGACCCTATAGGTGGGGTGCGACGATGCCGCACTGTGCGTATGCACAGGCCTGCGACGTCTGCAACCCAAAAATTAAAAAAAGATGAATCTAACTAGAAAACACCCCAGGAAAGAAATTTATGTGTCTAATCTCATTTTATGGTTCCTTGGTAGGTTTTCCTTGGTTAAAATGTTGGAGTGGCACGAGTGGGAGAACGAAGAAGAAGATTACTTCATCGGGAATGACCCAGGAACAATTATGGCCCTCAGGCAGTGTGGGTTACTAAAATTCTTCAAGATTTAGGGCACGAGAGCCCAGTTGAGACTATTGGAGTACTTGGTTCACATGTGGGATGTGAATGAGTAGGCATTTCATGTGGGTTCCCACACACTCACTATAGATATCAAAGATATCTACTTCTTGACAAGAATATCTTGCCATGGCTCATGGGTGATACTTACAGGTAGTAGGGGTGGAGGTGAGCCCATGGACTACTACATATTCCATCATTGTGTGTCGGGTACTTAGAAACATAGCGACAAAGTGGCTATCAAGGATGTTTGAGATTTGCCTTTGTGAACTATCTTGTATACAATTACTTACATGGCAGGGAGTGCAACTCCTCATATGGCTCTGTAGAGTCATTTTCAATATGCCATAGAATGTACGGAGCCCAAAGTCTTCAATTGGTGCGAAGGGGTCTGAAAAATCATGAATAAACAACTTACCAAGTGTCGAAATGATGGGTTGAAACAATTTGGATATGGATCTATTTTGGTATCCTTCTTCCTGGAGAGGGTTCCAGTCCTATTTATGTAGGTGGAGTGGGGTATACCCACTCCAGAGGATCCAAGGATGAAGAGGTGGGTAGATATCATGGCCTGACATGGAGGTGTTCCTATCATAAAAAATGACGATGTCTTCTTCTAGTGGTTGAGGAATCAGCTGCTCATTGTTGAAGATTATGTGTATATCGGGGTAGACTTCCGTGGAGATCCAGACTTGACTCTTCCAGACGGGTTCCAATGGGGGGACATAGGTAAGAAATAAATTTTGTTTATATAATGTTTTTGTTATTTTAAATGTATAAGATGTTTTTGTGTTTTATAAGTTCGATGACTAATCAAATGCTCTCCAACAATGCAAATGTGGGACCTTATCGTCTGCTAGGATCATCCCCCATCTAGAGGCAAGGGGAGAGAAGTGTTGTAGCAGGAGTAGCTACTGTCGATCTCGAGGACATAGAAAAAAACATGGAGGGAGTCACTATGAACATCACCGATGCCACAATAGATGATATTCCTAGGCATTACCAATGCCACACAGTGGGCGTATCTGCATCCATCGATCAATTGCTCCATAGAGTAGCACAGGCAGTTGCTTGTTATAGTGAGCAACATAAGTGATGCTTGTTGTATATGAAGCCACGTGCTTCACATTTTTGATATTTTGGTCTTCGAACAAAAACACTTTTTTGTAAACTTTTATCGTTACTAATATAAGGCTCCTACCGGCTTACTTATTTTTGTAAAATGTGTGAATGGATTTTATAAATGTCTATTTAAAACATAATTAGCCAATGCATCTGTTAATGTATTTAGACATCTAGGAATGTGTTGATATTCAATGTAATAAAAATGATGTTCCAAGAGGCAAATTCGTAAATATACACTTAACAAAGTAGGACTTCAGATAGAATAAATGTTATTCAACTGTAGTAATACTAACTGTGAATCAAGTCATACAATAAGATGATAGATTCCAAGTGAAAGAACGTCAATTAAAAACTCGATAATTGCACTATATTCCGCGATATTGTTAGTTTCACGACCAAGGAAAACACCATGTAGACTGATTAATTGATCCGTAGATGTATAGATTTCCCAAGCAATAGATGCTAAGTTTTGAGTATTGCGACTAGTTCCATCAGTGAAGCCAATATAGGGTAGCGAAGACACAAACATTTGGAAACCAAGCACAATGCAAGGTAAGTAGCCGAAAGGTGGAACCAAAAATAAAAAAGCACACAAAAGTATGATACACTAAAAATACACAACACTCATGTAAAAATGATTTAAGCATAGTACTTCTTTAAGTAAAGCCCATTTCTGGGTTCACTCAAAGGAATTCCATAATAATCAACCGACTCATAAGCCCCTTTCTCCAACACTCGTCTCACAATATAAGGACCCCGCCACATAGGCTCGAATTTACCAGCCCCTAGCAAATCATGATCTTTCTCATAAAGAAGAACTAGATCACCTTAAAAAAAAACACGTGGTTTGACATGCTTGTCATATTGAGTTTTGACGCATTTTTTTTTTTAGTTTCAATAACTAAGGCAACATCACGACGAGTTTCGTCTAATTGCATCAAATACAAAAGACGTTCCTCCTCAACTGAGGTGTTAGGGAGAAGTTTGACAGCTAGTTTCAAAGATGGATCTCACACTCAATCCAAAAAATTTCTTCGATACCGTATACTAACTGGAAATGTGTGAACCCCGTGGCAAACTTAACAGATGTCCGATATGCCCATAATGCTGAAAAAATCATCGTGTGCCAACTAGACTTGTGAATTCTGACCAAATCATGATGTCGAAGCATAGTGGTGAGGACTTTGTTAATTGCTTCAACCTATCCATTGGAATGTAGATAGTAAGGTGTTGAGTTTTCATGGCGAAGACCCAACTTCTCAGTGATTTCATACATCATGAAATTACGAAAATGACTACCATGATCGGTAACGATAGATTGAGGGACACCAAACTGAGTAATGATATGATTGAATATGAATAACGCTATAGTTTTCCCAATGTTATCAAATGTAGGCATCGCCTCGACCCATTTAGTGAAATAATCCACAGCTATGATAATGTATCCATGCCCCCTGACCAAGTGAGGGTTACATGTCATGAAGTCAATGCACCATTTAGAGAATGGACCAACAGAAACTATAGGGTGAAGAGGAGCAGGGTGAGATCAGATCTTATTGTTGTAGGTTTGATGAGCATGGCATTTTTGGACAACAGTAATGCAATATTTAAACAATGAAGGCCAAAAATAACTTGCTCATAAGATCTTTTGGGTAGTGGCATACCCAAACATATGATCACCACATGCATCCAGAGTGGCAGTCATTCAAAGATTTCTCATCTTGATCGTAAGTGAGACATCGTCGAAAGATGGAATAAATACCACGACGGTAAAGGGTATCCCTAAGGATAATGTATTGACGGGCTTGATATCGGATACGACAACGATCTATACTGAAAAGATCAGGCCAGAAAGTTTGGGTCTGGAGATAGATGATAATATCTTCGTACCATACGTCATCAGAATTGATTAGAAAGAGAGATTTGTTAGGTAAGGAATCCTCTGCCACAGTTTCTATCTCAGTAGAGGGAAGGTCACATATCAAATCAACAAAAACCAAATATTTCTTTGACTTGGCACGCTCAAACTCCAAATCAATCTCCTGGAGAATAACTATCCATTTAGAGTATTTCCCCCCCAACAATTGTTGGTTAATGATGTGTTGCATGGAGCTGCAATCAGAAATAACAGTGGTTCTGCGTAATAAGATGTAGTGACGAAAACATTGAACAACTTGAACAACTGCCAAGGCCAATTTCTCCACATGTAGATATTTGGTTTCGGTGGTCATGAGACTCCAACTCAAATAATATGCAACATGTTCATCATGTGAATCATCCTCTTGGACTAAAACGATAGCAATGGTAGAGTCTGAAGCAACTAAGTACAGGAAATAATTATGACTATAATCAGGTGGGAACAACAATGGTGTACATGTTAAGGCGAGTTTCAAATCTTCGAAAGCTTTGTTTGCAGTGTCGCCCCATATAAAATAATAGCCTTTCTTGAGAATCCGAGTAAATCCTTTCATTAATTCAGCGTAGTTGGGAATGAATCGACGTAAAAAAATTTCCTTCCCTTGCAAACTTTGGAGTTGGCATAATGTGGATGGAGGAGGTAGATTAAGAATAACCTCAACCTTCAAGGGGTCTACCCTAATCCCATGTTTCGACACAATAAAACCAAGAAGTCATTCAGATTCCACACAAAAAACACATTTGTGAGGATTAAAACATATGCGATAATAACGACAACGTAGGAAAATGGTCTGTAGATGTGTCGGGTGATCTCGTCGATGCATAGAATGCGCCAGTAGATCATCAAGATAGGGTTATACGATGTGCTTAATATCATGAAAAGCGTAAGCATAGCGTGCTAAAAATTCACCCCAATGTTTTTTAGACCAAAAGGTAGTTTCTGATAGGCAAAGGTTCCCCAAGGGAAAATAAAAGGAGTCTTATGTTGATCCGTAGGTAAAATATTGATTTCATTATAGCCCAAGAAACCATCCATCAAGGAAAATATTTCACTTCCGGCACAGTAGTCAACAATATGGTCAACGAAAGGGGTTGGATAGTTGTCTTTGGGAAAAGCTTTGTTTATATCCCTATAATCGACACAAATACGGATCATGCCTTGTTTCTTCATAACGGGAACAAGATTTGACACTCAATCTGTTAAAGCCATAGGATAGATGAAATCGACTTTAAGAAGTTTTTCAACCTCAAGCTTAATTGCAATAGCTTTGCATGGGTGCACTAGGCGAAGTCTTTGTCAAACGGGTTTAGCATCCAGGTATGTCTTAATCTCATGCACAACAATATTGGGATCAATACCAGACATTTCTTCATAACTCCAGGAGAAAATATCACAAAATTCTTGGAAAAGGGATTTATAAGTACGAACCTCATCAACAAAACATGAGGTGTCGATAATTACATTTTCCACGACTCCAAGCTTAATCGAAATGTCAAGCGGGATAGTAGGGGAGATATTACTCAAATTCCATTCATACAAAACATCGTGTGTAGGTTCAAGAATAGAGGAAATAACAACAATGCTAGACGGTGTCAAAATTCATTGATAACTATCTATGGTCTCAGGTTCCAGGAAGAGAATAGAACGATGATGCCCATCGTCCCATGGAGTCTCTTCCATAGACATGACCGTCATGATCATCTTGTCAGTAGGAAATATCACATGAAATGGATCGGGAGACGTATCACAGATAGAAGGAGGAGAAAAAGTGGTCGATTGAATAGCCTGATAAGCCAATTCCACCAGACTTAAAGGCATGTTGTCTCCATAACGAAGGCAATCACTAGGGTTAGGTACTATCCAAGGATCATAAGACTAAGGGGATTCACTAACAAAATTCGATATCATATTGATCGAGGCGACAAAAGGAGAAGGAATATTGGGTGGAGGAATGGGGAAAGCACCCATTAATTTTGAATCTTTAAGAATACCCACACTGACATTCTCATAACCAGGAGGTGTTTTCGAAATGAAATGAACATTGCTAGTACATTGATCCAGATTATTTTCAGCACGAAATGAAAGTAGAGATATAATAAAGAAATGCATAGAGATATCGCGGATATAAAAAAATATAACAAAAATGTATCAGAGATGCAACCATAAACACAGATATACAGTAATACACAATTTCTATTAATGAAATAAATGTACAGAGACTGTAAAAATACAGAGTGAAAGACTCGCTAGAATGGTGGCAGCTTATCTCTGAGAAGAGATGTGACGGCTACTCGCATTTGCAAGAAGATGATTACAATGAGGCTTTGAAGGCCTTTTTACAATAAATAGGAATGCCCAAAACCCTAGACATCCAAAAACCTAACCCTAGGAGATGAAGCACCAAAAGTCATGTGGGCCCCATTTGGGCAAGTTAGTACATCAACTTCCCGGGGTTGTAACTGTTGCATACGATCTCCGTTTTAGGTGCATGATAGACCGTTGGAAAGGTATCGTTGAGGAGATTAATTTTTAGGGTAATATCGAAGGAAATTTGATATTTCTACCCATTTTTACAAAAACGTCGTTTAAGGCCTCAAAATGGCCCCGGAAGTTAAAAACTGCTAAAAATAGTAAATTACCAAATTGCCAGAAAACTGTTTTGAGATAGTTGGAAAAGGTGGGTGGCCACCAATATCCACGTGGATCAATCATCCTCCTCAGGAATAAATGGTCTCCATTGCGTTGAGTGCTCGAGGGAGAGGGAAAAGCGTTTACTGAATCTACATCTTGATGAGTTGCTTGCCTTGTTGGAGAAGTTGCGCTTCTTAGCTTGTTGTAGGTTTCCACGAACATGTGGCTGGAAGGGTTGGACCTTTTTAACCAGAATGGCTACATGAGATGCCTGTGTGCAGAAGGAATCTTTACACTTTGCTTCAATCTTGTCGACTTGCATCTGTTGGATAGAAGGTGCTTGGGCTGAGGCTGTAGTGTTTGCAGTATGCTTATGTTCACCTTTTGAACAGATCGTGAAGAAGTTGAATTTTGCAGTATGAGATACTACCTTGCAACACTTTTTAGGTGGAACAGTAGTCGGAAGTACCTCTGGTATTCTGTAGAGATGACCCCCTAGAGAAACAATGACACTATGGGGCCGAGACTCTTAAACAACATGGCATCTCCACATATATGGTTGGCCCAAGAGAACATCACAAACATCTAGTGGGGAAACATCACATAATACCTCGTCCTTGAAGGGTTGGATGTCATATGAAAATCGACACTGCTGGCTGACTCAAAGATCTCGTCCCTGGCGAAGCCACTTGATGTTGTATGGTTGTAGGTGTGGTGTTTTCGACAATCCCAACTGCTTTACGACCTATTCTGAGATGAGGTTCTTTTGGCTTCCGCTATCAACAATAAAATGCAGTGGGGTCCCTTCACCCACATCTATGAATGAAAAAGGCGCTCCCCCTCTTCAGGATCTGTTGGTTCTTCTGGTTGAATTTATACAGTCATAACAATAGCAGTGGGGTCTGCGTCAATGATCTGTCCTTTACCAGTATTTTTAGAATCAGATTCTGAATCAGGGTTCTTCTCCTTATCTTTGATCTCGTCCACCAATGACTATTTTGAGTGATATTCATCGGTGTTGTGCCAGGGGATTTTGTGGGAATCTCACCATTTTATGGTGTCCTTCTTTATCTTCCTGTGACCCTTCTTTTCCTGTGGCTTGGATTGGTTTTCAGAAGATTGTTTGTTAGGTTCGTCTTTGTCATACTTTGGTTGTTGCAGATTTGCAGACCCAAAATCTCATTTATTCTGATGCTTAAATTTCTTCTTGATTTTAACAACATATTGATAAGCAACACCGAGTGATGAGATGTCCAGAAAATCCATTTCATTGGATGTATCTGTGTAGAGCCCCATGGTATTTCAGTACCAAATGTCACTCAGAGTCTTTGATACTCAGCTTGGTGTGAAAGGTATGGAAGGTATTGGTGAACTCTGACACTGCTTGGCCCCTCTCTTGCCACAGTGTGGTCCATCTCATGTATTGGTCCTCATAGTTGCAAACAGGGTAATATTGTTCCTCTACTGCATCCACAAAAAAATCTCAAGTGGGCTTGACCCCATATATTTCAGACTCCTCTGTGGAACTCTTCTCCTAGTAAGTTTCCCACCAATGTTTGACATGGAGGAGAGCCTTAAGGAGCGCAAATATGATCTTTTCTCTGTCGAAAAAATTGTGAACAAAGAAATAACCTTCTAACATATTATTCATTTATCTAGGACATCTGCATATATCTGACCTTCAAATATAGGAATATCAAAATTGACATGTACCTTAAAATGAAAGGTGCCTCCAAAGTGGTTGCTTGATGAAGATGTGCCTGATGCCATCGAGAGGCATTGAAATATGTGGGAAAGATTCTCCATCATTTTGTCCCTCTGTCGTGTGAGAGCTTGCTCAAGCAACAAATTGATAGGATCGTTTGCTCTGTCGTTTTTCTTTTCTTCTGCCATTGAGGGTTTTTTGGGTGTGTGAGAGAGATTTTCCTCAAGAGAGGAAAGATTGAGACCCAAATTTCTATACTCGGACCTCGCCGGGACATGCACTGAAAAAAAGACCAAGAACAACCTGCTCTGATACCACTGATCCAGATTATTTTCAACACGAAATGGGAGTGGAGATATAATAAAGAAATGCACAGAGGTATTGCGGATATCCAATAATACAACATAAATTTATTAGAGATGCAACCATAAACACAAATATACAATAATACACGATTTCTATTGATGAAATAAATTTATAGAGACTGTAAAAATACAGAGTGAAAGACTCGCTAGAATGGTGGCAACTTATCTTTGAGAATAGATGTGACAGCTACTCGCATTCGCAAGAAGATGATTACAATGAGGCTCTAAAGGCCTTTTTACAATAAACAAGAATTCCAAAAACCATATACATCCAAAAACCTAACCCTAGGAGATGAAGCACCAAAAGTCATGTGGGCCCCGTTTGGGTAAGTTAGTACATCAACTTCCCAGGGTCGTAACTTTTGGATACAAACTCTATTTTAGGCGCATGATAGCCTGTTGGAAAGGTATCGTCAAGTAGATTCATTTTGGGGGAAATATTGAAGAAAATTCAATAGTTCTCCTAGTATTCCAAAAATCGTTGTTTAGGGCCTCAAAATGGCCCCGGAAGTTAAAAACTGCTAAAAATAGTAAATTACCAAAATTGCCAGAAAACTGTTTTGAGCTAGTTGGAAAAGGTGGGTGGTCACCGATATCCACTTGGATCATACAAAAATTAGAATTAAAGAAGGCCAATTGATCGACAATAATGACCTTTTCTTGGTGTGGGAAACGTAACACATGGAAAAGGGTAGAAACAACTACGTGCATGGAGTCAATCCAGCTACGACAAAGTAAAATGTTGTAATCAAGAGGTGCATCAAAGACCTCAACCTCGACATTAACAACTTTATCTTCTAACGTAATAGACAACGAAGGAAGAAAACCACAAGGTTTGAATCCTATACCATTAAAAGCTTTAAGAGTATTGTGTGACTCGGTTAGGGAAGGAGAGCCAATGGCTTTCCAACAAGTAACAAACATAACGCAAATCAAGGCTCCTTCGTCAATAATGGTTCGACAAATATTCTTATTTTCCAAAATGACTTGGATTTGAAACACTAATTGAGGAGGAAGCCTTGGAATATGATCTTCCAAGTCAAATATTATTAGATTAGTATTGGAAGGATCAATTCCACCAATATCCTTTAACAACGCCTTCCGTTGAGCAGGACAAATTTGAAGTACTTCGAGAGCCGACATTGTAGAGGGTGCTTATGCAAGGTCTTCTACAATACTGTAGTTTTGGGCAACACGTGCATGAGGATTAAAGGATGAATTTCGAACAACGCCCTTGGGAGGAGGATGAAGGACTGTATCTAGGCCTGGTTGTTTGAGATGAAGAGGATCATTTGGAGGTGAAGTTGGTGGAGGAGGTTGAACCAATGGAGGTGGTGCATCATCCACTTTTTCTTTCGAAGGAGAATAATATTTGGATCGATTCGTGATTGAAACGTCATTCTTTTTGGAGTCACCAATACACATAAGCACATAAGACATGGTAGAGGGAGAGGGTTGGTTGTGAATGACAAATTGGGATTTCTGTGGAGAAGGGAAAGGTTGTGACAAGACGGCGGGGGTAGAAGGTGTACCAGTTCTTTGCAGGAACTTAGTAACTTTGACACATCATGGACAATATTTCGTGTAATGATCATCACCCCAGAGAAGGCAAGGATAACAAGGCTTACATTTGTCTTTATCATCAACATGCTGGTATTTGTTTTTTTCAGATAGTGGATTATTATTTTTATCTTCCTTGTTTTTACCCTTCCCTTTCTTTTTATTTTGATTTTTACCGCTAGGTGTAGATTGAACTGAATTGACATCAGAGGCTTTACCGGGGGAAGGATTCAAAGTAGGAGTATTTTGTACAGTAGAAGTAGTAGATTTGGGATTGGCATGACTGGCTTGTTTACACTAAGTCTCAGTGTGAAAAGTGCCAATCATGCCATCAACAATGTGGGAATCTACTGGAGGTGTCGGGATAGGATTTGTAGAAGGATGATGAGCATCAGGGATTAAATCATATAGAGTACTCATTTGTGAATAAACGAGATCTAAATACTGAGCACGACTAATCACCTGCTCTTAAGTGACAACACCACCCATGGAAACATCACGGGCTATAGGACCAATGAATGATTTAGCAAACCACTCGACTAACAACTGGTTAGGAAGGGGAACTTTGAAGCGTCTTCTCCTCCTCCATTCATGAATATGATCAGAAATGTCAGTGGAAGAGGATTGTTTGAAAGAACTCAAAATTTTAGTTCATTTCTCGTAGCGTATTGGAAATTGATAATGCGTTAAGAAGGCCATGGATAGAGTATTGAAGTCAGTAAATAAACCTCGTGGTAACTCAATGTACCATTTAGTTTCTAAACCCATAAGAGTTCGTTGGAAAATACATAATCTTATAGAGTAATCCATCAATGAGTTAGATGAACACAAAAGATGGAATATCATGACGTGATTATTTTGGTGTTCTCCGGGTCGTCCGTCAAAATTAGGAATGTTTGGCGGTAACTTGACAGGTATGACAGGCTAGTAAGGAGAATGCAAAATATGATCATTCAAAATCCTAGATAAATCCGGTAAATCCAAAGTAGTAAGAAAAGGAAACTATCTATTCACTTGAGGAAACTGGTAGTTTTGAGGAGGTAATCACATAGGTATACCAGTAGGACCATAAGCAATCTACAACTAGTTAGATAGTCCTGAAAAATTCAGTTGTGGAGGGTTTTGAGCTGCATAGCCAATAGAAGTTGATTGATTAGGGAAGCTTCCTTGGAAATGAGCATTAGACTGAAAATTTGGACCCCAAGTAGGATTCATAGAACCTGGATATGGTTACCCGAGGTTAGGGGGTACAAAAGCATTAACTTGAGGATGTTTCTCCCCAAACAATTGTTGATTCCCTTGGAAAGGAAGATTCCAAGGTTGAGATTGTAACACAGGGATATTTTGTCCATACACTGGGTTATGGGCTCCAACTTGAGGTTTCCCCCAACTTGAAGTTTCCCCCCAACTTGAGATTGCCCCCCAACTTGAGGTTGACCTCCAACTTGAGGTTGACCTCCAACAAGAATCTGAAAATTAGAAGCGACAAAATGATTGGTGCCTCCAACTAGATTCGAGATACTAGGGTTCGAACGACTAGCTCCTCTAGTTGAAGGTGGAGGAGGAATGTATGGCCCTCTGGAGAGAACCTAGGTAGGTGTAGGAACAAAACCAGTAGCAGCATTGTACCTAGGTGGAATAAAAATATTAGGCCCTCCGGTCGGATTCTGGCCGGGATTAGCAATGGAAGTATTCAAAGTGTTATACCCAAGGGGAAGTGATGGATTTGATCTAAGTAGAAGCAGTGTCCCACTGAATATTTCCTTGATCTTCTAATCCTTCTGTGTCATCTTTCCTGTAAGGATACAGGTTTGAAACATTGAATATGGGAGAAATGCCCACACCATCTGGTAGCTCAATCTCATAGGCATTTGCATCAAATTTCCTCAAGATCTTACAGGGTCCTATTTTCTTCATCTTCAACTTGTTATATGTTCCTCTAGGGAACCTTTCCTTCCCAAGGTGTGCCAAAACCTGTTCTCCTACTTCAAGTTGAAGTTCCCTGCGATGTTGATCAACTCTGTGCTTGTACTTCTGGTTAGAACTCTGCAATTGTTCTCTGATCTAGCTATGGAGTTTCTGCATAGCAACAAAATCTTTCGCTCCAACACTTCTGATCTCACCCTGTTCCAAGTCTCTCAACTCAGACATTCCCCTGGGTTGAATTCCATATAGTATTCGGAATGGGATCTTTCCAGTGATCCTATTTGGTGAGTCATTGTATAGAAACTCTGCTTGTGGCAGAATTTGGTCCCACTGACTATGATGCTCAGTGACTAAACTCAATAAATTTCCCAGAATTTTGTTTACCAACTCAATCTATCTGTCTATTTGAGGGTGATAAGCTGGGTTGAAGGACAAATATGTACCTTATTCTTCCACAACTTCCTCCAAAAGTGACCAACAAATTTTGTGTCTCTGTCCAAGACAATGCTTCTGGGTAGTTCATGAAGTCTCACAACTTCTTTGAAAAACATATTTGCAACATGTGTTGCATCACTGTTCTTCTGGCATGGAATGAAATGTGCCATATTTGAAAACCTATCCACTACCAAAAATATGGAATCAAATCCTCTTTGTGTTCTTGGCAATCCCAACACAAAATCCATGCTTATTGCATCCCAAGGCCTCTCTAGTATTGGCAATGGCTAATACAATCCAATGTTATGCCTTTTCCCCTTTGCATGTTGACAGATTCTGCATCTATTCACAAATTTTATCACTTATGTTCTCATACCTAGGCAATAGTATAAGTTTCTCAACTGCGCAAATGCTTTTTCATGGCCGAAATGTCCAACCAATCCTCCACTGTGCTTCTCCTTCAAGAGGTTATCCCTCATCAAACATTTTTGTATGCATAGTTGACTACCCTTGAACAACAATCTCTCTTGAATCATGTGCTCCATCCACTGACTTCTATCCCTCACCACATGATTTATACATGCTTCATATGCTTCCTTGAAGTCTGTATATCACAATACAAATCCTTAAGGTTTTCAAACCCCAAGGTATTCACATGGAATTTCTGCAGAATTAAACATCTCCCGCTTAATGCATCAACAACCTTGTTAGCATTCCCAACAATATGTTTTATGACAAATGTAAAGTTTTTCATAAATTCAACCCATTTTGCATGCCTTTGATTCAATTTTTCTTGTCTTCTTATAAATTATAAAGCTTGGTCATTACTATACAAAACAAACTCTTGTGGGACAAGATAATGCCTCCACTTCTTCAAGGATTGAATTATGGCATAAAAATCCTTGTCATATGTGGAGTATTTTCGCTTAGTCTCATTTAGTTTTTCATTGAAATAGGCAACAGGTATGTTATCCTGACTCAAAACTGCTCCTATTGCAACTCCACTTGCATCACATCTTACCTGAAATGTCTTTTAAAAATTCAGCAAGACCATAATCAATCGTTCTGTTATCTTCTCCTTCAGTATATTGAAGCTCCTTTCAGCCTCCTCTATCCATTTGAATGACTTGTGCCTTTTCTTCACTGTGTCCATCATTGGTGCACAAATCCCACTGAATTCTCTGATGAACTTCCTATGGAAGCTCGCTAGTCCATGGAAGATCCTTACCTCGAACATGCTTCTTGGTGACAACCATCCTTTGATCTCTTTCACCTTCTATGGATCCATCTTCAGTTCATTCGAAGAGATCACAAAACCAAAATAAATGAGTTTTGTTTTCATAAAAGAGGACTTCTTCATATTTATCAGCAGCTTCTCCTGATATAGCCTCCTCATCACTAGCGTTAGGTGCCTCAAATTCTCCTCTTTAGTCCTGCTAAAGACCAGTATATCATCCATATATACAACTACAAATTTTCCAATGAAATCTTTCATAATTTCGGTCATTAGCCTCATAAAAGTGCTCGGGGCATTTGTTAAGCCAAATGGCATAACCAACCACTCATAGAGACCTTCATTTGTCTTAAAGTTTGTTTTCAATTCATCACCTTCTCTCATCCTTATCTGGTGATATCCACTTTTCAGATCTATATTAGAAAAGAAATTTGCTCCACTTAAGGAATCCATTAAATCATCCATTCTTGGTAAAGGAAATCTATACATGATGGTGATTTTGTTGATGGCTCTCGAGTTGGTGCACATTATCCACCCTCCATCTTTATTTGGACTCAACACAGTTGGTACTACGCATGGAATCAAGATTTCTCTGACCAAACCCTTGTCTAGCAACTCTTGGACTTGGTTCTTCACCTCCTCATTCTCTCGAGGTGTCAATCTGTATGCTTCTTTGTTCGACATACTTGCTCCTGGTATCAACTCTATATGGTGACTGATACTCCTAATGGGCGGCAATGAGTTAGGAAACTCATCCACCACTATGTCAGCGAAATTATCCAGCAATTCTCGAACTTCTTCCAGAAAATCATCCATCGATGTACTCGTAAGGATAACTATGGGCTTCCTCACCACAACGAACTTCATCTCCTTTTATTCCTTGACTTCTTTCAGGAGTTCCTTCCCACTCATGAGAAGTATGCTTGTGTTGGCTTCTTCTTTCACTCTTTTCTCCTCTATTGGAAACAACATATGTCTTCTACCATTCTGCTCCAATGTATATGTGTTTTTCCTCCCATCATGAATGAAATTTCTATCAAATTGCCATGGTCTTTCCAAAAGAATATGACATACGTCCATGGGAATTACATCACATAGGATTTAATCTTTATAAGCTCCTATCTTAATTTCAACCAGGCATTGTTTAGTAATCGTTACCTGGTGTCCTTTTTGCAACCATGAGACCTTGTATGGATTTGGGTGTGCAGTTGTCTTCAGCCCCAATTTCTCCACCATCCGTGTGGATACTAGGTTGTCAATGCTCTCACTGTCAATGATCACCTTGCATACTTTGTCCTTAGTCTTGCAAGCTATCTTGAAGAGACTGTTTCTCTACACTGGTTTTTCAATTTCTACCTCTGGTTTTAAGAGAACTTTTCTCAACATCAAGGATGATCCATCCTCTTCTCCTTCCGCTTCAACATCTCTTTGTTGGGCTTCTGAAATGTGAGCTTCTCCTCCTTCCTTCTTCTTCTTGGGGAATTCCCAAGACATGTGTCCCATCTTTCCAGAGGCATAGCATCTTACTCCTCCTCTGCCTCTTCCTCGAGAAGGGTTTCTTCCACCACCCTATCTTTCTCAGGAAATTCCTCCTCATTCCGAGTGATTGTGTGGTTTCTCCACTTCTTCCTTAGACTTATATGTTATGTCACAGTTAAATCCCTTGCTTTTTCTTGGGATTGAGATTTTACCTCTTCCTCAATGGCTTTGTTTTCTGACCAACTTCTCCTCTACTTTCAGTGCGAACTGATAAGTGTCCTCCACTGTCATAACTGACATCATGTTAAGCTCATCCTGGAATTCATACCTCAAACCATTTATATATCTGGAAACTTTTTTTTCATCTCTCTCTCTTTGTCCAGTTCTGATGTTCATCCTATAGAACTCCTTGGTGTACTCCTTAACTGTCATCCCCTTCTATCTTAGGTTCTGTAACTTACTCAACAAGTTGATTTGATAGTCCTTGGGTATGAACTTAGCCTTCAACTTGGCTACCATTCTATCCCATCTCTTTATCCTTTGTTTTCCTTTACTTCTCCTCTTAGCCTGTAGTTCGTCCCACCACAGCGTTGCATGCCCTTTTAGCCTGGCGACTTCATGTTTCACCTTCTTTTCCTCATTGACATACTCATAGTCGAAGTGTTTGTCCATGCATCTAATCCAATCCAACAGTTCTTCAGCATATAGATTTCCCTTATACATGGGAACCTCTATCTTAACTCTACCTCCCAACCTGGAAACTACTTTCAACAAGTGTTCTTCTACAACATCCTCTCCTGTAGCTTCTTCAACTTCAACCTCTTCACTTTCTGCATCACTAACGTCTCCAGCGTTAGGTTCTCTTCTTTGTGCTTCTTCCATTGTTTCTAATCTGGTGCGAAGTTCTTGCATCTCCCTCTCTACATCACGGTTGGCTAAAGGTGCCTCTCATCTCCTTGGAGGCATTGTGTTGACTTCTTGTCACCCACAGAGTATAACTCCGAGTTCTCTCTCCCTTTCACCTAAAGTCTACAGACGAAGAATAATCGGCTCTGATACCACCTGATGCAGACCCCCTATCCCTCCTTAGGGCTCTCCGACCCCCTGATCAGGATCTCTGATTTTGGAGCCGAAATGGCTCTCCTGGTTCTGAATCGAAACCTTTAACACCAAATCCACAGGTCCTTCTTTGTGTTTTGTCCATGCAAACAAACACTAGGCTCAAGCTCTCCACTCCTCGTGACCGTAGGCATGACCACGAGCTTAGCCCAAAAGGCGCATCACGTTTCGCAACCCTGGGGTTTCCAATACAACGAGCCCTTGGCTCATCCAAGTCCCAAAACCCTGATGAGGGCTAACGGAGGTTATCTCCCCTCTTTTTCCCGACTCACGTGACCACACCCTCATGACCATCGGCTCGAACGCGAAGGTATTTCGTGATTTGCTCTTTCAAGAGTTTGTTGCAATGCCCCTCGACTCCTCTAGGTCACAATCACCGAAATCACATTGATGCGATATCTATGGTCTAGGTCTCCCCTTAGAAGATGGCTACGATTGTTTTGATGTTTCCTGTTTCGCGACTTCTCACTACATGAAGTCCGTTCGCTCCTCCACCCAGTTGTCGAAATGCCGAAACACTCCCTCGTTGTAGATCAACGACTCTGATATTTTTAGGATTTCATGGGACAAGAGTCCCAACTCTGTCCCTTTGTATTCTAGTTTCTGAAATTTCAAAGTGCTCCTCACCCATGATCGATGTCACTCATTCCTTTTCCCGATCCACGACCTTGATTTATCCTTGTGAATTGCTATTTCGCGATTTGGGGTTTTGAGAGTCAAAGACCTCTATCCTTCCAACTTGAGATACATGAGATCGCAAAGTGGACCAACTGTCCATATCTACCTAGGATCGAAAACTTTAATCCCTCACGAGCTTTGGGGTTGAAAGGCTCTTGTCGCTAAGCTCCTCGCAGCTTCCCTTGATCCAATGGCCTGTGAGATTTCGATGTTCCTCCTTGAGGACTTCCCACCATCCATTTAGGTCTTTGAGGTCTTCCCTCCTAGAAATACGCCGTGTTAATGCTCGTGTACCCATCTCAAATCAGACGGTCGTTGATTCTCCACCATGATCCCACGGTCAATAACGCTCCTCCTTCTGAGCTTTTAAATCTCTCAGACTTAGAAAAATTCCTAAGTCCCCGAAGGTTTTGACCTTGATTTCTCCTGAGAAATGAAGTCTTGGATCTTGATAACACTTATCTGAAGTGTTATTCCTCATGATCTTTGCCTTGTGTAGACTTTGATCTCTCGCACAATACTTGCGTCTAAGGGATCTCAATAACTCAGATCTAAGGGATTTCTCACAGATAAATTCCTTCTCCAATCTCCAGGTGTTTCTCTCTCTGGCTCGATGCACACCTTGCAGAGCTTCAAATGAAGAGAAACAATTGAAACTAAAAAAAACTAACAATCACAGTTCCATTCTCCCTTATGGAGACTCATCCACTTGTTCATAAACACAAAAAAATAATAGAAGTTACAAACACAATTCATACATCATGTATTTGGATCAATTTTCCTTCTGTCCTATTCACAAGTGCCAAAATGGCTACAAAATGTAGTTAAATTACAATAGCTTTGAAAACTTGAGGTTTTCTGCTAACTTGCAGTTCTCCTATGACTTCTCTCCCTCTGTATTGCAGCTAACCCCCTCTGAACTTACCAAAAAATATATTTAACTCAGAGGGATTTCTAGGGTTTCCCCTGCCTACTCATCTACTCTAAGACTTAATATACTGGCTAGCTTAGACCAGTCGCATTCCAGAGCCATAGTGGAAACTCCTGCTCCGCTTGCGATTTTCAAAACGTGCCTCAAAGGGTAAATTTCAGCATTGGTTCACGTGTGCCTCAAAATTGAATTTCGGCACTGAGTTAAAGTGGATTTCAAATAGCTACTGTAACTACCAGTCGTTGAAGTTCTGGAAGAAATCCCACGTGTTGAGTGGTCATGTCTCTGCGCGCTTGCCAACGATGCTCCTGCATCAGCTATACATGTTCCTATTCTATATTGTGCATATGTTGCAACTTCATATATTTCAGAATATTCTTCGATATACAAAATGTAAAGTCATATATTTTTTTCTTTGTTCCTTGTAGGTTTGAGAAAAAAAATTTGAGCCCAAAACACCATTCAAATTCGAACATGGTTTACATTTGGACCACAAATAATCTAGTAAGATACATTAATATGGATACATTTAAAATAAACATAAACAAAATCCTTTTAAACTTGAACCTGACTTTCTCGAGCTCCTGGATTGTCCGCGGGTTTATCAGTTAGCGGACTGTCAAATCCTTATTTCCATCCATATCTTCACATCAGGAACCCAATCCATGACTATCCCTTTCAACACTTGGCCAAATATCTCACCGCGATGTCCCAACTTAGTGTTATCACATTCTTATCCGACGTGTTCCGTTATATACATCTTGCACCCAACACTTCCGTCATATACATTTTGCACCCAACAATTATGTGATAAAAGATAAAGTATAGAATACGAAAAAAAAAGGTTAATATATTGACATATGTGATAGATATCCCATTTTCTCACAATATCTTTTTTACATTATTTTTTACATTCTGCACATTTCTTGAGGAGTTATATACTTATTGCATATAATTGGAAAGAAGTGCGAAGGTGGTGGGCACAGAAATACCCGTGGAAAGCAGTTAGACGGGATTCAAAATAGGGCGGAAAGGGTTCCCGAGGAGACGTAAGGCCCCGACTGTCAAATTGTATATATCGGAGCATTTTAGTGCAAAATTTGTAACACAAAGAAGGTGTTCCTGCCTTCGTCAGTTCAAATTCATTCTGCTTTCACTAGTGACAACTCAGCGCACAACTTTGCTTATTGGCATTAACAAACATATAACGTATTCAAAATCGATTTGCAGGAGTTTTTCCGACCCCTGGGTTGGGTATTGGTCCTATATTGTCACATCATGAACCTGACTGACCGCAATTCCTTTCAATGCTTGGCCAATTATTTCTCTGCGGGGTCACAAATTTGCGCTATCGAATTTTTATGCACCCTGTTCTGTGATATACATATTCAACAATGATTTATGAGAGTTTGATCAACCCCTGGGTTGGCACTATTATAAATCTTTCACACAAAAATTTCATCATCTACAAGTGCGTGATATACATCTTGCACCCAAAACTTTCGTACTCTACAATTCGTTGCGACTTAGCGCTATCGGTTTCTTATGCCCCCTATTCCGTGATATACATGTTGCACACAACACTTCCGTGATATAAATTTTGCACCAAACACTTGAGTCATTTACAATTCGACCCTGGTTATAGAGCCCGCCTACCTGGGAATCCGTGATCTAAAAAGTGGCTAGGCATCGAATGGCTAGCGGTCAGTCGGAGTCATGATATAAATGCACAAAACACCATTCAAATTCGAGCATGGTTTACATTTGGACCACAAATAATATAGTAAGATACATTAATATGGATACATTTTAAATAAACATAAACAAAATCCCTTTAAACTTGAACCTAACTTTCTCTAGCTCCTGGATTGTCCGCGGGTTGATCGGTTAGCGAACTATCAAATCCTTATTTCCATCTATATATTCACATAAGGAACCCGACCGACAATCGTCCCTTTCAACACTTGGCCAAATATCTCACCGCAGTGTCCCAAATTAGCGATATCACTTTCTTATCCCACGTGTTCCGTTATATACATCTTGCACCCAACACTTTCGTCACATGCATTTTGCACCCAACAATTACGTGATAAAAGATAAATTATAGAAGACAAAAAATAAGGGTTAATATATTCACATCTATTATAGATATCCCATTTTCTTGCAAGATCTTTTCTACATGTTTCTGAAGAAGATGTATACTTATTGCATATACTTGGAAAGAAATGCGAAGGTGGCTGGCATAGAAATTCCCATGGAAAGCGGTCGGACGAGCTTCAAAATAGGGTGGCAAGGGTTCCCGAGGAGACGTAAGGCCCCGACTTTCAAATTGTATATATCGGAACATTTCATTGCAAAATGTGTAACATGAAGAGGGTGTTCCTGCCATCCTCAATTCATATTCATTCTTCTTTCACTGGTGAAAACTCAGTGCACAACTTTGTTGATTGGCATTAACAAGCAAATAACGTATTCAACAACAATTTATGCAAGCCCGATTGACCCCCGGGTTGGGGATTGGTCCTATATCGTCACATCATGAGTCCAACCGACTGCAGTTCCTTTCAACACTTAGCCAATTATCGCTCTGTGGGGTCACGACTTAGTGCTATCAAATTTTTATGCCCCATGTTTTGTGATATACATATTCAATAGTGATTTACAGAAGTCTGACCAACCCCTAGGTTGGCACAATTGTAAATATTTCACCCAAAACTTCCATCATCTACAAGTGTGTGATATACATCGTGCACCCAAAACTTCCATACTCTACAATTCGTCGTGACTTAGCACTATCAATTTCTTATGCCCCCCTATTATGTGATATGCATGTTGCACAAAACACTTTCATGATATAAAGTTTTCACCAAACACTTGCGTCATTGTGAAAAGTAGCTAGGCATTGAATGGCTAGCGGTCGGTCGGAGTCACAATATAAAAGCACAAAACACCATTCAAATTCAAACATGGTTTACATTAGGACCACAAATAATCTACTAAGATACATTAATATGGATACATTTTAAATAAACATAAACAAAGTCCCTTTAAACTTGAACCTGACTTTCTCGGGCTCCTGGATTGTCCGCGGGTTGATCAGTTAGCGGACTGTCAAATCCTCATTTCCATCTATATCTTCACATCAGGAACCTGACTGACGACCATCCCTTTCAACACTTGGCCAAATATATCACCGTGATGTCCCAACTTAGCGCTATCGCATTCTTATCCCGTGTGTTCTGTTATATACATCTTGCACCCAACACTTTCGTCATATACATTTTGAAGCCAACAATTCCATGATAAAAGATAAAGTATAGAAGACAGAAAAGAAGGGTAAATATATTCACATCTGTGATATATATCCCATTTGCATGCAAGATCTTTTCTACATGTTTCTGGAGAAGTTATATACTTATTACATATACTTGGAAAAAAGTGCAAAGGTGGGGGGCACAAAAATACCCGTGAAAGGTGTTCGGACGGGCTTCAAAATAGGGTGGAAAGGGTTCCTGAGGAGACGTAAGGCCCTGACTGTCAAATTGTATATATCAGAACATTTCAATGCAAAATGTGTAACACAAAGAGGGTGTTCCTCCCATCCTCAATTCAAATTCATTCTACTTTCACTAGTGACAACTCAATGCACAACTTTGCTTATTGGAATTAACAAGCAAATAAAATATTCAACAATGATTTACGGGAGCCCGAACGACCCCCCGGTTGGGGATTGGTCCTATATCATCAAATCATGAGCCCAACCGACCACAGTTCCTTTCAACACTTAGCTAATTATCTCTCCATGGGGTCGCGACTTAGCGCTATCGAATTTTTATGCCCCCTGTTCCATGATATACATATTCAACAATGATTTATGGGAGTCTGACCGACCCCTAGGTTGGCGCTATTATAAATCTTGCACCCAAAAATTTCTTCATCTACAAGTGCATGATATACATCCTGCACCCAAAACTTCCATACTCTACAATTTGTTGCGACTTAGTGCTATCGATTTCTTATGCCTCATGTTCTGTGATATAAATGTTGCACACAACACTTCCGTGATATAAATTTTGCACCAAACACTTGTGTCATTTACAATTTGACTCCGGTTACAGAGCCCTCCTACACGGGGATCCGCAATCTGAAAAGTGGCTAGGCATCGAATGGCTAGCTGTTGGTCGAAGTCACAATATAAGAGCACAAGTGAAAATGTGAATGGGTGCATCCACCAACGCACATTGGAACATTTTCGACAAAACAGGTGGAAAAAAAAACGGGAATTTGGTTGAGTATAGAAGAGGGAAAACAAGGTCCAATATATTCAAATCTGCAATTGAAATCCATTTCCTAGAAAGATATTTTTTCTATGTTTCAACTGTGGAAAGCGGTTGGACGGGCTTCAAAATAGGGTGACAAGGGTTCCCGATGAGATGTAAGGCCCCGCCTATCAAATTGTATATATTGGAACATTTCAGTGAAAAATGTGTAACATGAAGAGGGTATTCATGCCATCTTCAATTCAAATTCATTCTACTTTTACTGGTGAAAACTCAGTTCATAGGTTCACTTATTGGCATTAAAAACCAAAAAACATATTCAACAACGATTTACGAGAGCCCAATCGACCCCCAGGTTCACGCTATTATATATCTTGCACCCAAAACTTTTGTGGTCTACAATTCGTCCACATATTGGAACATGGTTTGCATTTCAACCACAAATAATCTATTAAGATACATTAATATAAATACAATTTAAATAAATATATTTAAACTTGAACCTGACTTTTTTCAAACTTGTTGATGGGTCCTATATCGTCAAATCATGAGCCTGACTGACCACGGTTCCTTTCAACACTTAGCCAATTATCTCTCTACGGGGTCACGACTTAGCGCTATCGAATTTTTATGTCCCATGTTCCGTGATATACGTATTCAACAACAATTTATGAGAGTCCAACCGACCCTCAGGTTGGCGTTATTATAAATCTTGCACCGAAAACTTTCGTCATCTACAAGTGCACGATATACATCTTGCACCCAGAACTTCCATACTCTACAATTCATCACGACTTCACGCTATCGATTTCTTATGCCCCCTGTTCCGTGATATACATGTTGCACATTACACTTCCGTGATATGCATTTTGCACCAAACACTTGCATCATTTACAATTCGACCCCAGTTATAGAGCTCGCCTATCCAGAAATCCATGATCTGAAAAGTGGCTAGGAATCGAATAGTTAATGGTCGGTCAGAGTCATGATATAAAATCATGAGTGCAAATGTGAAACTGAACCTGAATTTTTTTGAACTCGTTGATTGGTCCTATATCGTCACATATTGAGCTCGACCGACCACAGTTCCTTTCAACACTTGGTGAATTATCTCTCTGTGGGGTCACGACTTAGTGCTATCAAATTTTTATGCCCCCTGTTCCATGATATATGTATTCAACAAAAATTTACGGGAGTCCAACCGACCCCCAGGTTGGTGCTATTATAAATCTTGCACACAAAACTTATTTCATCTACAAGTGTGTGATATACATCTTGCACCTAGAACTTTCGTACTCTACAATTCGTCGCGACTTCACGCTATCGATTTATTATGCCCCCTGTTCCATGATATACATGTTTCACACGACACTTCTGTGATATACATTTTTCACCAAACACTTGCGTCATTTACAATTTGACCCAGGTTATAGAACCTGCCTATCCAGGAATCCATGATTTGAAAAGTGGTTAGGCATTGAATGGTTAGCGGTCGTTCGGAGTCACGATATAAAAGCATGAGCGCAAATGTGAACTGGTGCATCCACCACCGCATGCAATGGGAAATTTTTGAAAAAATGGCTAAGTAATGAGAAATAGAGAGTAGAGATGAAAAACGGTCGGACGAATAGGGTGAAAAGGGGTCCCAAGGAAACATAAGGCCCCGCCTGTCAAATTGTATATATATTATGATTCTACTCGTGACAACTCAGTGAACATGTTCGCTTATTGGCATTAACAACCAAAAAACGTATTCAACAATGATTTACGGGAGCCCGACCGATCCCCGGGTTGGCGCTATTATAGATCTTGCACCCAAAACTTGTGTCATCTACAGTTCCACCGTATACATCTTGCACCCAAAACTTTCGTGGTCTACAATTCATCCACATATTGGAACATGGTCTACATTAAATATATTTAAACTTGAACCTAGCTTTTTTCGAACTCGTTGATTGGTCCTATATCGTCACATCATGAGCCCAACCGAACATAGTTCCTTTCAACACTTATCCAACTATCTCTTCACAGGGTCGCGCCTTACCACTACCAAAATTTTATGCCCCATGTTCCATGATAGGCAGGTTGGTTCGCTTATTGATCGATTTCTTATGCCCTCATGTTATGTGATATACATGTTGCACACAACACTTTCGTGATATACATTTTGCACCAAACACTTCCGTCATTTACAATTCAACCCCATTTTCCAAAATTTACCTTGTAAGTTGCTTGGCAGGGACTATGCTGCCACACAACACTTGTTTTCATAGGTGTGCTAATATCATATTCTGGAGTCATTTGAACTATGGAAAGTGTGAAAATTTATGATTTCCTTACAATCATTCATAAATTACATTGAAAAGTTAATTAAAGAACTAGGACAATGTGTAGCAGTAACTGGGAACAACATAGAGAAAAACCATGAGTCCATTTATATATGTAACATCCATTAATTAGTTGTTTAGTGATCTTCATGTCAGCCACTAATATTTGTTGATCAATTTTCTAAAGTGTAGAGTAGATGCATGCTATTAATATGATTTGTTTATAGTTTTTATCTAAATAAGTTCACTATGTCTACCATGCAACATGTTTGTAGGGCCATGGAAAACACTAATGGGAATCCATTGTGTCAAAGAGATTTACTAAATATTCCACCTAGGCTTGTATATCCAACATTGTTGTATTTTAACATTATACATTTGTTTGAGTGCCTTTGGATCACCAAAGGATTTTTTTAGTATGGAATATGCTAATGGGAATTTTTAAGTGTCAAAGTGCTTCACTAATTATTCTAGCTACGCAACATTCTAACACTATGTGTTCTATAAAATCTATCTATTTGTGTGACTATGTGCCACTAGAAGTGATTGCTAATAATATCTAGGTAATTTCTAATAAGATCTAGGGAAATATGTTTTTCATCTACAACCAATACATGCAATCAACAAAAACAATTGAAAACAATGTGAAGATGTTTTTTAAATACTGCAAATAAGAAACCAATGTAGAGGGAGAGTAGTTGTCAAAATGGAATCATTCTTCACTGTCCCGACCTTAGTACATAGTATAATATAGTTTCTCTTTATCTATAAGTATGTGTCTCTCCATTATGGCAAAACTTGGGGAACAAACAAAAGCTTTAAATCACCATCATTGATGCAACACATAATCATGAAATCTTGCAGGTTCAAAATGTATGAGTCTCTCTTCAATTGATCTCTCACCATCCAAAGTAACTAATCCAACCCCAAGCATTACAAAAAAAATTCCTCATTTTCCTATGTTACCATTGGTAACCTACTCACCACTTTGAAATGAAAGTCCCCATTTGACATGGACATATACTACACTAAAGAAAAACTTTTATCTTTTTGTGAAGACTTGTTCATCATCATCAAGGTCCCAAGCGCATTAAGCCTCAATTTCAATCTCTTCTTCACACTCAAATGAAAATTCATTACATAAATCAACAAGGAAGTTGTCATTTCACTGTTATCTTTTAGGGTTACTTCAAAAGTGTTTCCACCATGCTTAGGGGTTCTTCATGTGATGTGGGGTGCATGATGTAAGAATGACCTTTGGTGATTTCGTGATGGACATGCATATGTGGAGATGGCTTTCTCTTAGATTACTATCCCTTATATGGATGCTTATGTGGATTTCTTCCTTGGAGCAGTTGAGACCATTAGACAACTTGGTGACATTATTCAAAGTGGCCACATGGAGGTTGGTTTCTTTCTTGTGAGGACACCTTGCTTTGGAGGAGGAGTTCTTAGCATTCTAGAGGAGGGTGTTAAGCCCTAAATGACATGGGAATACTTGGATGGCTTGCAATTGACTTGTGTTAGCTTGGGTTAAGAGAGTGATCACATAAGTAGGTGGACCTAGAGGAGCACATGCCTTAGGAGGAGCATTGGAGTCTTGGAGGCTTGTGGAGGAGGAGCATTTCATGCATCTCATGGAGTATCATGCCTTGGAGCCTTGTGTGTTAAACAACAACACCTTGCTAGCTTGACATGTCTTTTAGAGTGGATCACTTCACATATGTCAACCTATTTGTTAGAGATAGATTTCTTGTAAGGGTTTAGGCCCACTTAATATTGTTGGCCTCCCTTACCTCTCATATCAATAGACGAAGGAGAAAGTCCTTTCATTTTCATCATTCATTATTTTGCATTAGATATGTGAGGATCTTAGAACACTAGCCTCTCTCTCTCTCTCTCTCTCTTTCTTTGTAGTCTTTGTTGTGTCATATTTTCTCGAAGTGCTAGGGTTCTTGGAGAAGTTTGAGGTTTTTCTAGGGTCGTGGTTTTACCTTAAAGAGGAAAAGAAGCTAGAGATTGCAGTAATCTTAGAGAATCTTGATTGAAGAGGAGATAAGACGTCTTCAACACTTTTGGGAGACAAGTGTTGAAGCCAAGGAGGACATATTGGTGTTGATGCTATCTTGTTGTGTATCTTTGGTGGTGGCTATGGTTTTCATGGTCTTCCCTAGCTATGGTTTGGAGAGCTATATATTGTACCACATTTGCAATAAATTCATGGTATGTACATGTACTTCATTTTCTCTCTTCATATATATGAAGGTTTCAACTCTCCAAAATTGTGTAATTGCATTTTTTATTTTTAGCTTACATTGTCTTCACAATTGTGTAATTTCTAGTGCTTGTTGTTAATCTTGATTTGACATAACATAGGGTTGAAATTTTTAAGCGATTAAATATATAACTTGGAGATAAGAGAGGAGATATTTTTTTTAAAAAATTATTGTGGTAAAGTGATTTTAAGATTTGGTATATGATTGGAAAAAGGTGCCCTAAGGGATAAAACATGTTGGCATATGTCTGTTATATTTTCTCTTGTGCTTCCTATTCTATTGGGCCAAAGTGAAGTGAAATATTATTTGATGTTTGTTGTTGTAAATTAATATTTCAGATCATCCCTAAGGAATCAAGATTAAAGTTCATAGGGATTAGATTCGAGTAACCTTTGATGTGACGTGAAATCTCTAAATTTTCATTAATTGTCGTAGACAATTTTTTTAACATTAATAACAAAAAACTCAATATTATATCATATTTTATCCTTGGACGATCCCAAAATCCAATTCAAACTCTTAACAAGAATCCCAACTTCCTCCTATATAAATTCTTATTCTCTCAATTTTTCACTTAGAAATATCCTTGTTCAACTTACTCGGTGCAAGCAAAGCATGAGAAAATGACTTGGGTCCCTTCTCAATGCCCATCCTCTCTAGATCCTTAACAAGCCCCACCGAGAATTTCTTTGTAGGCAATGAAAAAATTCTAAGGTTTTTAGATATGGCAGATGCAATTAGGTTATGATTGGAAACAATTTTTATAGAAATTTTATTAGACTCTAGGATCAAAACCACAATGAATATATCAATATCAAGTAGTGATTCAGGTGGATATCGATGGCCACCCACCTATTCCAACTGGCTCATCTTGGCAGTTTTTTAGTTTGGCAGGTTTTTCCTAGTTTTTGGGTCTTGAACTTTCGGGGCCGTTTTGAGGCCCTAAACAATGTTTTTAGAGCTTACCACAATCAAACTATTGTTGGAGTTAGAGTTTGAAAACATAATTTGTAGTCCTTGGATATACCTTTCCAACGGGATATCGTGCACCTAAAACATAGATTGTATGCAAAAGTTATGACCCTAAGAAGTTGATTTACTAACTTACCCCAATGGGGCCCACATGACTTTTGGCGCTTCATCTCCTAGGGTTAATTTTTTGGATGTCTAGGTTTTTGGAATTCATGTTTATTGTAAAATTGATTTCAGAGCCTCAATGTAAGCATCTTCGTGCAAATGAGCACAATCGTCACATCTCTTCTTAGAGATAAGTCACCACCATTCTAGTAAGCTTGTTTTTAGTCTGCATTTTACAGTTTCAACATATTTCCTTATTGAATAGAAGTCAATTTTACTGTATATTTGTTATTGTTCCTTATGTATCTATGTGAATAATAATAATAATTTGTGTTCATTTCGTTCTTCTCATAAAACCTGTATTTTTGGTATCAGAGTGGTCTGCTCCTAGTCGTTATTAGTGCATGTCCCCGACGAGGTCAGGGTACAAAGACTTGGGTCTCGAGATTGTTTCTATTGAGGAAAAAATCTCTTGCACGCCCAAGAGACCTTCCATGGCGGGAGAAATTAAATATGACATAACATGAGATCCTTTCAAATTGTTGCTTGAGGAAGCCCTCGTGCAACAAAGGAATGAGATGATGGATAATTTTGTGCAAATCCTTAGGTGAATACCAACAAGAGACACATCTTCCTCGAACGGAGGCGCTGCCCATTTCAAGGTACATATCAACTTTGATATTCCTATATTTGAAGGTCATATAGACACAGATGTTGTAGACAAATGGTTGAATCTGATAGAAGGGTATTTTTTTGTCCATAACTTTTCGAATAGAGAAAATATTAATTTTGCGCTCCTCAAATTCGTTCTCCATGTCAAAGATTGGTGGGAGACTTTCTGTGAGCAAAAGGAAACATAGGAACCCTCATTATTTATAGTCACACTCACCTAGGAATCCTTCAGGGATGTTATTAAGGAAAAAATACTACCCTATTGGAAGTTATGATGACCTGTATACAAAATGGACCACACTGTGGCATGAAAGGGACCAAGCAGTGCCAAAGTTCACAAATATATTCCATACCTTGTGCACCAAGTCGGGTATCAAAGATTATGAGTGACAAATGGTGCTCAAGTATCACGGTGGTATGCATAGATACATCCAGGCAGAAATGGATTTTTTGGAAATCTTGTCCCTGGGTGCGGCCTATCAATATGTCATCAAAATCGAGTAGAAGCTTAAACAAAAGACACAAAAGTTTGGGTATGGGAACCCCTCACAACAAAAGCAGAGCAAGGGCAGCCCCAACCCATAGAAAAAATGACATAAAAAATATGGAAAACCTCGGGACAATGAGTCTAAGCCACAAACAAAGAAGGATAATGGAAAGATAAAGAAAGATACTGGGAAGTGGTGTGACTTCCATAAGATCCCCTGGCATAACACTGCTAATTGATTCTCAAAGTAGTCATTGGTGGCTAAGGTGAAAGCCTTTCAATTAGATGTGGGTTCTGACTCTGAGTCAAAACTATAAAAGGGGAGACATATCATTGACGCGGAACCTAGTGCCACCATTGCTACCACCAAGATCCATCCCGGTGAACCTAATGAGCCAGAGGAAGGCAAGCACCTCTTTCATTCACAGATGTGGGTGAAAGGCACTTTGATGCACTTCATTGTTGATAGAAGTAGCCAGAAGAACCTCATCTCATCAGATTTCATCAAGCGGATATCCCTGCCGACAATGTCGCACCCGCAACCCTACACCATTGGATGGTTTTGCCAAGGAAGCGATCTTCGCGTCAGCCAATAGTGTCGCTTGTTGTATGACATCAATCCCTTCAAAGATGAGGTATTATGTGATGTTTCTCCCCTTGAAGTTTTTGATGTTATTTTGGTCCAATCTTATTTATGGAAACATCATGATGTATATGAGTCTATGCCTTGCAGTGTTATTATTACTTTTAACGGGAAATTGTACAGGATGCCTGAGGTAGTCCCACCTAGTGTTATTTCCTTGATCTCTTCCAAGCAATGCAAGAAGGTCATCTCTCAGACCGAGAAGTTTGTATTCTTCATTATTCAATCTCAGAGTGAGTGAAAGATTGCATCCACATCCATGGCCTCTGCGACCAACCTCTCCACGCAGTAGAAGCAAGTGGATAAGGTTGTGGAAGAATACAAAGACATATTCTCCTCACCTACTGGGGTACCTCTGCAATTTTAGGTCAAGAATTCCATCGATCTAACCCTCAACACATCGCTACCCAATGGGCCAATATATCGTCACTCTCTCTTAGAAAATGAGGATATCAAGCATCAGATCCAAGAACTTCTCCATAAGGGTCACATCCGACCCACCCTATCACCTTGTGAAAGCCCAATTGTGTTGGTGCAAAAATAAGATAGGACTTGGTGATTCTGCATTGATTACCAGGCCCTAAATAAAATCACAATCAGGAATCGGTACCCGATTCCCTAAATCAAAAATATCCTTGATCAGCTCAAGGGGGCCAAATACTTCAGTAAGATTGATCTGAATTCTGGCTACCATCAGGTCTTAATAGAGCAGACAGATGTATGGAACACTACCTTCAAGTTAAAAGAAGGTATTTTTTAATGGTTGGTCATGCCCTTTGGTTTGACAAATTCCCCAACAACTTTCATGAGGATGATGGATGATATCTTGTGTCCTTTCACCAATTCTTTTGTAGTGGTGTATCTAGATGAAAACTCCATCTACATCAAGACTTGGGTGGAACACTTGCAGCATATTCAATAGGTTCTGCACACTTTGCAGCAACACAAGCTATATGTCAAATTGGAAAAATGATCGTTCGGCATGGACATGGTATGGTACCTAGGTTAGATTGTTGATGATAATGGTGTGCTTATGGATCCAACCAATATCCAGCTCATTCATGACTAGCCAGCCCCAACCACACTCATTGAGCTTCAAAGCTTCTTAGGCCTTTCCATTTTCTATCACAAGTCCGTGTTGGGATGCTCCCATATTGCATGGGCCCTCAGCCAAGTAACCAGCGGTGGTGGTAAGGAAAAGTTTGTGTGGGGACTGTCCCAACAACAAGAATTCTATGATCTGAAACAACATTTGTGCTCATCCCCAGTGATTTCATTACTTGACCAGAAACAACCCTTTGAGATCAAGACAGATGCTTTAGACTATGTTGTAGGTGCAGTTCTCACTCATCACAACCACCTTGTGGCCTATCATAGTGAGACACTATCATATGTCATATGTAAGTACCTTACTTACGACAAAGAAATGTACTCCATTGTGCAAGCTTGCCGCTAATGGAGGCATTACATTCTTGGAAAGGAGACAATCATCCACACTGATCATAAGATGCTATAGTTAATGTAGACACAAGGAAAATTGTAGAATGACTGCTATCAGAAGTGGTCCACTTACTTGCAGTTGTTCCACCTTAACATCAAGTATAAGACATGAAGTACCAATCGGGTCATTGATTGCCTCAACCGATCTTCAGTCACAACAGTCACCATAGTGCTATACTTTTGTTTCCATGAGACCTTCGAGTGACCCCACCTTTATGAGAAATATCTTGACTTCACCACAACCTACTAGATGTTGGGTGCAAACACAACTCTCAATAATTTCCATCTTCAGGATGGTTTGTTGTTCCATATGGGCCATCTCTACGTTCCATCAAGCGAGTGAGTGAAGTTGATTTGGGAATCCCACAACAGTGGGGTGGAAGGACTCTTCGGTGCAGAAAATACAGTGGTAGTGTTGCAGTGACATTTATACTAGTCGAAACTTCAATGGGATGTCAACAAAGTATATCAGGTCCTGCATTGCCTACGTTATTTCCAAATCAACCACTAAGAAACAAGGCCTGTACACTCCTCTGCCTATTCCTGATAGGCCCTGGGAATCCATCTCAATGGACTATATGTCGGGCCTTCCATCCACCAAGCGGGGAAATTATTGTGTTTTTGTGGTTGTTGATCTCTTTTCAAGATGGTGATTTTGGCCACCTACAAGAAGAGCATCACAACAGAGGCCACTGCCAAGATATTCTTTGAACGAGTGTCGGTACATTTTGGGATCCCACAAACCATTATCTCAAATCGGGATAGTCGGTTCCTTAGCACATTCTAGTTGAGCCTCTAGTCACTACTAGACACCAAGCTCATAAAATCCAATGCCTTCTATCCCCATATGGATGGCCAAACCGAGGTTGTCAATCAAATAATCGTGCATATCCTACGCATGTACAATTCCAAGCACCCTTGCACATGTGATGGGAGTCTTCCCTATGTTTAACATAGCTACAACATAGCCATACATAGCTCAACTAGCCACAACCCCTTTCAGGTGGGGTTTGGATTTCAAGCATTGGGTCCCATGTATGTTGCACTCCCCCTATGGCCACCCAGGAAGACTCATCCCATGCTCCAACTGAAGCTGAAAAAACTACCTGGTTCATTGAGCGGATCCAACACATCTGTCAATAAGTTCAAATATTTTACAGAAGTCCAATGTCAAGTACAAGCAACGCCATGATCAACACTAGGTGCCACAAAATTTTCAGGTGGGAGACAAAGTGTGGTTGCAGTTGTAGAAAGAATGCCTTACAGGGCCCCATCAGAAGCTTCTTCCACTCCATTATGGAACTTACACCATCACCAAGGCTGTGGGAGATAATACTTTTGAGCTCAACATTCCCCCCTTCCTTGGCACCTCAGAGATAGCAGAACAGTGGACACCAATAGAGCTCAACCCTAACTGCATGGAACAAGCATCCACTGATCATATCATGGACAAATAGGTCAAGGGCACTCACCAACAAAGGATCCGACTTTATCAGGTTGTCAAAGCATGGCAACTTTTGCACCAAGGCAAGTGGCTCACCCGGGGCCAAATTCAAAAAAACATTCCTCATTTGATGGGGGAAAGTCAATGAAATTGAGACCATTTCTTCCTAAGGAGGAGGATTGATTCAGGTGGATATCGATGACCACCCACCTATTCCAAATGGACCATCTTGTCTGTTTATTCCTAGTTTTCGGGTCCTAAACTTACGAGGCCGTTTTGAGGCCCTAAACAACGTTTTTATGGCTCGCCACAGTCAAACCATAGATGGAATTATTGTTTGACGACATAATGTGTATTCCTCAGATAAACCTTTTCAACGGGATATCGTGCACCTAAAACAAAGATCGTATGAAAAAGTTACGACCCCAAGAAGTTGATGTACTAATTTACCCCAATGGGGCCCACATGACTTTTGGCGCTTCATCTCCTAGGGTTAGGTTTTTGGATGTCTAGGGTTTTAACATTCATGTTTATTGTAAAAAAGATTTCAGAGCCTCATTGTAATCATCATCTTGCAAATGAGCGCAGTCGTCACATCTCTTCTCATATATAATCCACCACCATTCTAGCAAGCTTGTTTTCAGTCTACATTTTACAGTTTCAACATATTTCCTTATTGAATAGAAGCTAGTTTTACTATATCTCTGTTATTGTTCCTTGTGTCTCTATGTAACTAATAATAATATTTTGTGTTCATTTTGTTCTGCTTATAAAATCCGGATCAAGTAGACATTGTACAAAATAAACCATTGGTTCTAATGTAAGGATAATACTTTAATCACAATAAATGAGGGTGTCTATCAAGGGTTATGGACAATTTATGAGCAGTGAGGTTGATATTCTCCAAGAGTTCAACCTTATGCTTGATGGTGTCTTGGAAACTATTCCTTAAGATTTTGGAGTCCTTAGAAAAGAGTTTTCGAACACTAATTTCATTAAAACCCTTGTGTTTAGGGAGTGTAGGGTTTTTCATGAATTATCATAGGATTTGTGAACGAGCAAATTTGATTTTATTTTACATGTTTGCATTGTGGAGACAGGATCCAAAATCGTTGGGAAGGAACCTCACTATTGGGATGCTTTCAAAGGAGGCAATCGATGAAATGAGGATTTTGAGAGTTGATTAAAATGCTATTGAAAATAATTTTATTAGGTGTGAGAAAGATAGGATTGGTGTGGATGTGCTTTAGAAGTTTACAATTTAGGGAAAAAACTAATCGAAATGATAGCGTAATGGACATTATCAACAAACAGAAAACCTACAAACTTTTCTCAACCAAAGCCAAAGTCAAAATTAGAGTTCAATGATTTAACATTTATAAAGAGAGGAATTCTTACATGCACCCTTAGGCCCATGAATTGAGGTTGATTGATGTTCTACCACCTATTGCCAAGTTTTTTTGTTTTAAAATATTATGAATATCATCGTCCAATTTAGTTTATAATTTAATTCTCAAGGATTTATGTGAGTTTGGACTAAACGTTGGTGCAATAAGAATAATCCCAATTACTTTATGGAAATTACTAGTTCACATAATTCCAATTACCTTATGGAAACAACTAGTTCTATTTTCAAAATTTTATTGTCGGACTTATGTTGCTTAATTGGAAATAACTAGCTCTATTTTCAAATTTGTATTGCTCGACTTATATTGCTTTTTCATCTTTATAAATTTTCATTGATGTTGGTGACTTATATATTTACAAATTTGCATTGATGTTGGAGAGCAAGGTAAGGAGATTATTAGATATCAAAGAAGCTGAGTGGAGATTGAAGAGCTAAGCATTATGGTTAGATAAATGCTATAAGAAAACAAAATATTTCCACTAGTATGAAAACCATAGGAAAAGGGTGAATATATGAAAGATGAGAATGGGTCTTTGGTAAGAAGCCATGGTGTAATAGTTGGAATAGGAGTTAAGATATTCTCAGAATATTTACAAGGATTCAAAGCAAGCAAACATTGAAAAAATAACATCTTTCTTTCCTAGATTTGGTTTTGAAGAACAAAATTTCACCCTCTTAGGAGAGATATTGAAAAGAGGAACCAAAGATAGTCTTGTCTTCTTTTAATAAAGACAAGAGTCCAAGCCCTAATAGATGGAATATTAGATTTTTCTTTGGCTTCTATGACTTGGTGGAAGAGGAATTATTAAGGATTATAGAAGAAGTAGAGAGATCTATCAGGATGGCTATAGTTTTAATGCAACCTTTATTAATGTTATCCCAAAGAAAGAAAATCCCAACACTTTGATTATTTTAGGCCCATGTCACTCTGCCACTGTATATATAAAATAACAACAAAGATATTGGCCATGTCATTAAAGGACGTGTTCTCAAAAGTGAGCTCATCCGAACAAATTGGTTTTATGGAGGGGGACATCCACAAGGCTATTGGCATTGCATGGGATGGGATTCATTTTATAAAGGCTAAAAAGAAACAAGCAATGGTAGTAAAGCTAGATCTTTCAAATGCCTTTGACATAAAAAATTGATTGTATATGAAATTAATTTTGATACACGGAGGTTTTAATATTTGTGTGCTAGGTGAATTGGATCATGGGCCATGTCACCTTTGTGAAATTTTCTATATTGATAAGTGGAGCATCATCAATCTTCTTCAAGCCATACAGTGTCTTAAGACTAGGGTGTCCATTATCCCCCTTATTGTTTCTCTTGGTCGTTAAAGGACTGAGCAAGGTTGTTTTGGATGAAAAATAAGAGGTATTATTCAAGGCATAAAAATAGGCTCTACCATATTAACTCATATTTTATTTTTTGATGATATCTTATTATTCCTAAATGTATTAGGATAGTGAAGCTATAAATATTTAAGAAATTCTTAAAATATTTTGTATGGCAATTGGGATGGAGATTAAAGCACAAAAATCTACGTGATATCACCATGGATTAGGGGATGATGAAACATACAGGCTAGCTATAGTGTTTCCCTTCAAAACTTTTGAGATGCAGAATGGACTAAAATACTTGGGCATTACTCTGAAGCACAATAGTTATGATAAAATTGACTAGGGTTGGCTTATAGAAAAAATAGAGGAAATAATTTTTTCAGCGGTGTAACAAATGGCTAACAAGGGATGGATACCTAACACTGGTAAAGTATATTTTGGGAGCAATGCCTATATATTGACACTCACTTGCATATATTCCAAAAGGTGTTCTTAATAATTTAGGAAGGTGTGCTTCAACTTTTTACGAGTAAAAAACAAAAATCACTAGATTCACCTAGAGAAATGGTTGGGTATTGCAAAACCAAAGGAGTTGAGTTCTTAGGGCCTTAAACACATTCACATATTTGGGAAATCTCGGTTAAAACTCTATGGACTCAAATAACGAAGGATAAATTGTGTTGGAAAGTAATTGAGCAAAAATATATAGTTGTAGGTTCTTTGTTATATTGGATCATAATCTTCAAGAAGAGCATAAAGAATGTGTCAAATCAATGGAAAGCCTTAGCTTTGGCCTTTTTGTTATTGGAGACAATTTTCCTCAAAGTAGGGAGGGGAAGCTAGGTAAGGTTGGGAGTTGATTCTATCTTGGGGTGTGGGAATGCGATTTTACTTCTAGATGATACTCTAGAGAATTTGCATGGAAAATGTATTGTTGATGTTTGAATCAATTAAGATTGAAACAACAACCTAACGAGGATATGAATCCCCCTGCATTTTTATAGAGGTGGTACTCCTCTGTAAATTCTTTAAAGATTTCTCTTTAAATATCTTATCATACAAACATGAATATGGAAGAATTCTAAACATCAAACTCTATATTGTTATCACTCAAATAAATGAAAAATATTTGAAATGACACATATACATTAAGAGTTCCTTAGAGATGGACCAAGAACCTTCAATCACAATATTTGCATAAATATTAAACGAAAATAAATAAAATTACAGAAAATAACTAAATGATGCTCACATCCATCATAGTTTTGAATATTCTTGATCACATTCAAAGGAAAAAAAAAAGATGTGATCCACATATAAGAGAGTCTTTTCATTGAAATCAAAAATAGGTTTTGATAGGTTAATTTCAAATATCTTTTACTCAAAGTTCAAATATACAATCAAAATTAACCCTGAAATAGTTCTCTGGGATTTTTTAAAAAAAAAAAGTATTTTATAGTCTTATTAAAATAAAAGCGTTCGTCAAAAGATGGACTAGTATTGGGGCTCCCGTGGACCATAAAATATATGAGAGAAGAGAAGAGAAGGAATAGGACTGGAATAGGGCATGGGAAAATAAAGACTGTGATGGAATCTCTCTCTCTTTCATTTTCTTGTTGATGTGCCTTTTATATCATCTTTTGTTGCGGTTGCACGACCGGTACCACCTGCCTCCAACGAATATTATTCAATTATCTTAATCAAGGCTCGTTTTAACCAGTCTTCTATATATTATTTCATTGGGGCAATATTTGTCTCGTGTCTAATTTTTATATCAAATATGATGCCTTCTAATTCTCTCAATTCAAATGAAAGTTGATGGAGTGAATCTTCAATATCTTTGTTTTTATTTGCATAGTTCACCAACCAATTGTCAACTTCATTTTCATTATACTCGATTATACTATTAAATTTTTTAGCTAATAAACTCTTTAGTATTTCCACGTGTTATTCAAACTATTGTCTTGTCATAAATATAGAATTTAGGATTGACTTTGGATCGTGTACCTCCTTTGTACTTCCTACCAAGTCTATCTCGATCAATCTGTGATATAATGCTTCCTTTTTGATAACCACAACTGTTGGAGAAATTTCTATTTTCAACACACTAGTTTAGTGGGATTTAACTCACTAGTTCTATTTTAGACTTTTTATTTTTACCATCACTATTATGCATGCATGCATTCCTAAGGGAAGCTAACTACTTGATTGTTTTTCTTAATTATGGAATTTTTCCCCCTATATGTGAGTGTATTCCACTCATTCATTGTATCATATTGATCATGATCTATGTATCAATCAACAGCTCATTGGAGTAGTGTGAATATATTTTCTCATTCTTCCATATTGTATCTCTCTTCCTTTTCTTGATAAGCTTTGTTTGTGCATGCTTTAGCTAGATCTCCTGTGCACATTTCCATGAAACATTGACATGGTATCAGAGCTATGATGCTTGGAGCAAGCAAAATGAGGAGGCAACATCAGAGCATCAGAAAATGCCTAAGTGGGCACATTCCACACTTCAGGCAACAGGAAGCCTTGCAGGGGATCCATTGGATTCAAGGAGGAATCGATCTCAGCATGTGGATCCTTCTCATGTATTTTCATCTTCTGAACCTGTGATGCCCATGCATTGATATATGGTTCAATCTTCTGATCCACATACCTACAATGAGGCTGTTGGAAATCCACTATGGAAAGAAGCCATGTAGGAGGAGCATGACTTTCTCCTAGAGAATGTGACTTAGGATTTGGTTCCACTTCCACCAGGGAGGAAACTTGTAAGATGAAAATGGGTCTACAGGACCAAGAGAGCAACAAATGGTCAAGTGAGCAGGTACAAAGCCAGATTAGTTGCATAATGATTTTAGCAGATTCATGGGATAAATTATGATGAGACCTTTTCTCCTGTAGCAAAGATGGACTCCATTCGCTTGGCTCTAGCCATTGCAGCAACCAAAGGATGGGAAGTTCACCAAATGGATGTGAAGAATGCTTTTTTTGATGGTGACCTTTCAGAGGAGATCTACATGGAGCAACCACAAGGGTTCATTCAAAACTCATCTTT
>ML811829.1:265241-290105 GCA_009831015.1 Picea engelmannii | reverse complement strand
AATCCGATGCTAATATGTACTTCATCTTGCATATTGTGGTGGTGAATAACATTTATAATTGTTACATGTGATTCCGTATCTATATATCTATAAATAATTTAGGGTTAAGAATAGAGATACTTAAAAAAATATTCAATCATCCAAAGTTTATTCTTTTATATATAAACCCTTCAACAAATGTTGTCAAAATATTTGTGGAATGTTAATAGTATTTTATGATAATAATTATAAATTGAAATATTGAAATAATATATAAACGCTTGATAAAATTTGATATGAAATAACTGTGAAATATCAAGTAATATTTACCTCTTATGTTAGTAATTATAATGTGGAATGTTGGGATAATAAAAAAATGACGGGTATCTCAATTAAAATATCATGTGCACTTTAGGTATTACTTTTAAATGAAGATGGACTAAGTCGTACTCTTGTGAGGTGTGTCTATTAGATAAATCATATCAAAATATTATTTATTTGGTATTATTTGAAAGGATTTACTGTATTGTAAATAATATTGTGAATATTTGTGACTTAAAATATTATTTATTTGGTATTATTTGAAAGGATTTATTGTATTGTGAATAATATTGTGACTTGAAAGAATTTATTGAAGGAATTTACTTTATTATAAATAATATTTGTACTTAAATTAGGTAGTGTAAATCAAGGTATAGTTAATTAATTAATTAATTAGAAAATAAATAAATAAATAATGGAGAAAACATTGTTGATTGAGGGTGTAAGTTTGTAACAAGTAGTTAAAACTCATTAAGAACCTTGTGCAAATATGTCTAATATTTTAGTATTGTTAGTATTGTTCAAGTGGCAGATCATATTGACCTCCTAGATCATAGCTGGCGTCTCCGCTCTTCTTTCTGCCCTTTGTTACACTGAGTTTTTTGTAGCCATTCCTGTTGCAGGAGGGTTTCAGTTATCTCATCACAAAAGAAAGAATTGATCAATTGTGGGTGTTTCTTTGCAGGGGAATTCCCAGCATATATTACTACACAATTCATATAGAAGTCAGACATTTGTGGAGGTCGCGTTTAATTTGTTGTATTTTCATGTAATGTGGGGCAAATTTGGTTGTGGGAATACAAACAAAGAAACCCAGTAGCGCTAATGTTTAGTAGTGGTGCAACACTGAATAAGCTCGTCAATTTTCAGGCGTTTGGCCCTTCAAATCTATGCATTAAATCCTTGCATTTTATTTTGTGCTTGAAAGGCTGATACCCGATTCCACAACAGAGAGATATGCTTCACAGAAAAAAAGTAATATTCCAATGCCAATTTCAGTTCTTGTCTTGATATTTGCCTGTGTCTTCTTTTTCTTCTTGCTTTTCTTGGATGCCCATTAAACCCAAATGGGTGTTTTTGTGATTTTTTTTATTAACTAAATGATAATAGTTTACTTCCAGGTTTTATTGTTTGGTGTCATTTTGTTATCTTGAAAAAAGCTCTAGCATCCATGGTTGAAAGTAAAAGTTGAAACAATGCAAGTTAAATTTTTTATTTTCAATATTGTAGTTCAAAACGTACTGTAATAGCTAAGGTGGGTCTGTGATAGTGTCCTTGAATGTAATCAATGATGTCTTTTTCCTTGGGTTTGAAGTAATGTAATTACTTGTGGGTTATAACTGTTAGTTGTATTTTGGGCACTTTGTGGGTTTTTTATCTGTTTTTGATGGTCCTCTATATGTATTAGGTCTCTACAAGATGTGTGGAGGCCCTGAGCACTTTAATCCTAGGGTGGTATATGAAAATAGAGAAGTTGTTTTTAATGAAGAAAACAATGTTATAGCTAGTGATGAATGGGACAATATAATGAATGAAATGGCTGAATCGTGCTCACCAGCGTTGCTTGAGTTAGTTGCAAATAATGACTTTATTGGCTTTAAACAAGATTTGGAAGAAGGTGGGTCAAGCGTTAATGAGAGAAACTTATGGTACGAAAGGAAGATTGGGTTTGGCCAGAAGATGGTTTTAGAGTAGGGGACTCCTCTCATGGTGGCATCCCTTTATGGTAGTTTGGATGTGTTGAGATATATATTATCTGAATACTACTACTACCACCTTCTCTAGACCCCAGAGTTAAAGACACTTGCAATTTACATGATTTGATTTATTGTGTGTTTTTCTCTACCAAGGAAACAAAGTTTTTGTGTTACCAAAGACCCTTGGAAGGAAGGATGGATGATCTGTTGACAGAGATGGAGGAGCTTCTCAACATTGAAATTTCGACGAAGGGGAGGAAGAGGTGCAACATCTCATGCATACATACTTTAGAGAAACAAAGTCCATGTTTAGAACCACAACCGATATTTTGGAGACCCCCCATTGCTATACCTTCGTTCTCGACATGCCCAACCTCGAGGCCAATAATATCAAGGTCTGCTATTTTTGGATTCTTGAATATCGTCCTTGAATGTTGTTCCATGCCATTTTCTTTTCCTTTCTTGCTTAGTTTTATTCATGTCATTTGGATGGATTCTGTGCAAGCTAAAGTGGAGAACAACATCCTTCACATCGTGGGGAAAAAGAATAAGAACAAGCAGTTGAATCCAGAAGTGAAGGTGATAAGAATGGAGAGGCGGAGGGCAAGGTACATGAGGAAATTTAGCCTTCCCGACGACTCCAATTTAGAGGACATAGAGGATAGTTTCAAGGACAAAATCTTGATTGTCATTGTGACCAAGCGCCATCCCTCTAAGGCCGGGAAGCCTAAGTCTGTCACCATTCCCATTTCTTGAACATTAATCCTAAGCCTAATAATGCTTCTCTACTAAACTCTATTTATTTCTTTACAATTTCAATTATCCTTTTTTCCCCAATGTATAAAGTTTGTGCATAGAGAGGGCGTTGTGTGGGTAAATATTTGTCTCATATGTGATGTGAGTTATACAGGCTTTGATAATAATAAATTACTTGTGTTTTGTATATGCTTTTTCCTATTGAAAAAGTTGGTAATTGCTTGTCTTTCTTATGTGTTTGTTCAATGGTTGTGGATTGTTCGACCTATGAATGATTGTGCATGCCTGCTTGAGAATTATAGCCCAGGAAAGGTTCTTCCAACAAACAATTGTTTAAATCCTGTAAATCGGACTAGAATGAATCTTTGAGAGTTTACGAATTTTTCAAAACTTGAAAGAGGATTAGATTTTTCACGGGTTTTAATTCTTAGAAAATCGGAGGATTAGATATTTCACGGGTTAGAGTTGGTGGACAATGACCATATATAATTTTTTAGGAGGGCTTAACGTTTTTGTGGATTAAATTAACCATCGAATTGGATAAGGACACTTAAAAAAGATGGACAATTTTCATCAATCTATTTTCGGGGGAGCTTCCATTATTTTATGGAATAACAGATCCATCGAATTGTACATGGAAAATTCAAAAAGATGATCATTTTTGTCCATCTATTTTTCTTTAACTAATGCAAGGTTACAATTTTCGTCTTCGTTATCGAACATGTTTATCAATTTTTTCGTCCTTTTTTCAATGGCATCTTTCAAACCGCCATCTACAAGGACTTTTTTCAGACTGCGATATGTTCTTTGTCTCTAGCCTATTGGAGACTGCCATATACCCTCGTTCTTTGCTTATGCAGTCATGTTTCTCGAAGAGTGAAATACACACTCTAGATTTTAGCAGGCAATCTTATAAATTATGCTAACCAGAGGCTTGAAAACTCAGGCTCGCCTCCATTCTGGCTCTGGCAGTGGTTCTAATAGCGATAATGGTGTAGTGTCGTCTTCCTCTTGATGTCCGTCGAGCACCTTAAAAATTCGTACATGACTATTGAACATCTATCGTTACTATAAAAAAAATTATAAATCAAGTATATAACGATTTACAAATTAGAAGGAATTTATTGTATTGTAAATAATATTTGTGACTTAAATTAGGTAGTGTAAATCAAGGTATAATTAATTAATTAATTAATTAGAAAATAAATAAATAAATAATGGAGGAAACAATCTTGATTGAGGGTGTAAGCTTGTAACAAGTAGTAAAAACTCATTATGAACCTTGTGCAATCATACCTAATATTGTTAGTATTGTTCAAGTTGTAAATGTTTGTGATATATATTGTTAAGTGTAGTTCAAGTTGTAAATGCTTTTGATATATTATATTTTATATTGATAACAATGGGTAAAGTACTAGAATATACATCTGTGAAGCCTTAACATGTATAATATTTCTAAGAAAAGAAGATAGTATACATCACAATAAGAAATCACTGCATACAAGACAACACAAACAAATTGAGTATGTGCCGAGTTTTTTGTCTTGCATGCTCATGGGCTCAGTCCTTGTGGGCATGTTCGGCCCTATGAGCCCATGTGGCATAAACCTGCCAGCTAATTAGGCTCATGCAAATATCTGGTAGGGACATTACCACATTATAAATGAAATTCCCTCTCTATACGCATTGCTGACCATTAAATAACCAAAATGTTGTTGTTTAAAACTCCATGGATAAAACTAAAAATGTTGTTGGATAATCTCATACTTGATTTAAAATCCCATTTCAATGAGAAAAAATTTGATGTGTTCTAAGTAATAAGAAGTTTGATGTATACCAAACATAGTTACGGTCCTTTAAAAGTTTGATGTTTACGAAACACACTTTTAATGTATATCAGATACTAGTGTTTTTTCTCAGAATATTGTTATTGGTGAAGTTTTTGGAGTCTTTATTTATTTATTTTGGATAATTGCTTGACATTTATTTTGAATAATATTGAAATTGATCCTAACGAGGATAATACACGAGTTTAAATTCCATACATGACCAACTACAGAAAGATTATTTTGTTCTATATATGATATAAGATATTTTATATATAAAGGGCCTTCAAAAAACCAGACCAGAGGTACAAAAACTTGAAAACAACCGTGTTGTAGTTACTGAACTGCCCCAATAGAGGGGAAACCAGTTCAGCCAACCGGGTAAGTCTAGCATTTTACAATCTGACAGTCTTAGAAAACAAAACTAAGCTGACTAAGCTACAACGGAGAAAAGAAACTAGTAAAGAGAATAGAACCCCTGTGGGGTCAAACACTTGGCGAGTAACCTGGCCAGGTGGCTTGATAGGCCGCGTACCAAGGTTCCTCTTTGATGGGTGTCCCTTTGCCTTCCAAATGCATGTCAGCGTCCACGTTGCTCTCATCCATGTTGGCAGCTAGCAGGGTGTCTCCAGGCGGACTGTACACATGAAGGCCTGTAGTTGTCGCAGCCTCCGTGTCCTCATGCGTGACTTGCTCCACAATGACCCCTGCTGAACGTTGCATCTGATCATTCCTGTCATCGCCCTCTGCATGGAATACCTCTATTGAATCCACGCCTTCTGGAGTGGAGGGGAAATCATGCTGGAAGGTGGATAGGATTTGAAGGAGGGTCGAGGTCTTCCCATCCATAAGCTGCAGTCGGAATTGGAGGTCCTCCATTCCCTGACGGAGCTTGAAGACCAGTTCATAGAGAATGGCTAGACTATCTTTCAACTGCGAATCAGGGATGAAGTCGGTAGATGAGTACGCACTGTGTCGGGCACTTCGAAGAAGAGGTGGCGCCCCCAAGGGTGGCTGGGAGGAGCAAACTGTTGGTGAAAAATAAGGTTCGCTAGTTCTGGAATTCGGTGGGACAGCAGGAAATCGCGAAAGAGAGCCCGACGAGCTATCAGTGATGACTAGGCATTCGAACCGGGAGGCGGGCACGGTGGAGGAGGTGAGAGGTTCCATCTTGGGTTGCAAAGGCGGTGAGGAGAACGTGGAGGGAGAACCAGGGGGAGAAGCAGAGGTACGGGGCCGAGGAGGATGCCATGGAGAACCTCTTCATGGCCTTCCTCTTTGACGTGACATAATGTGCTCTGGTTGAAGGCAGAAATGAGCTGAGTGCCCCAGGCAAGTGTGAAGAGCCTGGAGAGGGTCGAGGGCTGTGAACACCATGAAAGACCAGGATAAACCAGGCCTGGGCAGCGGAGGGATGAGAGGGTCGGGTCGCAAGCGAGGATGAAAATCACTTGCAGATGGAGGAGCCATAGTAAAGTTGGTAATGAGAGTCGGGCACACCAGCGTTAATTGGCACGAGCCCAACACATGGCTCCCTGCCTTGCTGGCCTGACCTCTCTCCGCTTCTTGCCATATGTCTCGCACTAACACCCCATTCGGGGGTTTGTCCACTTCCACAGCCTTGCGGATGCATTGCTAGAGAATAGGGTGGTAAGGGTTGAGGAACATTTTGCAAAGGAGATATGGTCCATCCTAGTTGGTCCCCAGATTAGCCAGTTCATCCGCAACTTGATTCGCCTTTCACCTAATATGAACAGGTATAAAGGCCTGATTGGGTTGCAGAAGATCCGCGATAGTCTTTAGCCCATGTGAGAGTCTCCAACTGGGTGATATTATTTCTGGGTCTGCTCCATTTAAAATTCTGCTGAAGAGATTGATGATGATTTGAGAATCTGCTTCGACAATCAGCTTGGTGAAGCTATGCTCAATGGCTAATTGTAGTCCTCTGGTGAGCCCCCAAAGTTCTGCTGCATTGTTCATGGTGTGACCAAGGGATCCTGTGTTAATGAGAATGATGTGTCCACGGTGGTTGTGGAATACCACTCCATAACCCGTTGCTCCTGGGTTCCCTTTAGAGGCTCCATCAAAGTTGAGCTTGATGAAGTCGTCTAGGGGGGTGGACCAAGAGGAGGGGCTACTGGGAGGGGGAGGAGAAGAAGCGGGGGAAAGTGGGTGAAGAATTGGAGAGGGATTCCAGTACTAGAGGATCAGAAGTTCTGAGGGGTTGCTGATCAGATCTTTTTCAGACCAAAGCTGAAGGTTGAGAGTTTCCAGAATATTGAGGCAACATTGGTTCTAGCATTGGTGCCATGGGAGGAAATCATTCCTGAAAAGCCTTCTATTTCTTTCCTTCCATACCTGCCAAAGAATGAAGCCTGGAAGAAGTTGCCATATACGATTTAGGAAGGAAGATTGAAACACTTGGTCCCTCCATTCCGTAATTGTATCAATGATGTTGTCTCTTTTACGATCTGAGGTACGCATAATAAGTGCACTTTGATCCCATATTTGAGCAGTATAGGGGCAAGAGTTGAGGAGATGATTCATGGTTTCAGCTGCTTCTCCATAGAGCATGCAGATAGATGGGCCAAAAAAACCTCTTTTTGAGAGGTTATCCCAAGTGAGAATGCTTGAATGGGCGATGAGCCAGAGGAAGAGGGTGATTTTAGGCCAATGTTTAAGGTCCCAGATTTTGCTCCACACCTTCCTTGTGGGTAAAGGGTTTGATTGAGTTTTGATGTGATAGGCCTCTCGTATGCTGAAGGTGCCTCGTGGCGAATATCCCCATCAGAGGATATTCTCTCCTATGATTTTGGGGATTTTCCTTTTGGACATTTCATCCTACCAGGGTCTCAGTTCCACGTGCGCTTCTAGGTTCAGGCGTTCCCTGTTAAGGTGCCAACTTCGTCAGGTGTCTTCTGGGGGATTGTCTTTCCAATAATCAACGACTTTTGTCAGGCCCTCATGTGTAGCTTGGGTGTTGATATGCTCAGCCCAGTCCTCGTGGTCCAAAATTGGCCATTGCTGCCAGGAATCTTTCCAGAAGAGGGCTGTTTTCCCATTTCGAATTTCCCAGAAAGCATGTCGGGTTACCAGATGTCTATTCTGCTTAGCCGCTACCTAGATTAAGGATCCTGGGTTGTCCCCATTCCATCGTATTAAGTTCTTTTCCGCCACATCTGGTGCATATTTCCTTCTCTAGAGCCTTGCCCAGAGATCCTTGGGATTTTTTAGCCAACGCTACCAGATCTTGGCGCTAAGGACTTTATTCATGATGGAGGGGTCCTGTAATCCAAGGCCTCCCTGTGCTTTGGGTTGACAAAGTTTGTCCTAGCTGATCAATGCTATTTTCTTCACTGTGTTGAGGCCTTTCCAGAGGAAGTTCCTCTGTAAGATTTTTATGGTTGTGAGGACAAACTTTGGGGTAGCAAGCGCTGAAAAGGTGTAGATGGGAAGGGCTTGAAGAACCGCTTGAAGGAGAATGAGACGACTGGGAAGGTTTATAACTCTGAAGGTCTAGGAAGATAGCCTTTTGGTAAAAGAGGAAAGGAGTTTTTCCCAAGAGGAGTTCCTGAGGGCATTATCAATCAGGGGGATGCCAAGGTATTTGGACGGAAGGGAGCTTCGGTTGAAACCCAAGATATCAGAGACATGGCGTTGAATCGGAGGGGGCGTATTGAAGAAGAAGATTTGGGACTTATCTTTGTTACAATCCATTCCTGAGGCTTCAGAGAAGGTTTGGAGGATCGAGAGGAGGGAGTTGGCCTTGTGTATTGTAGGGGTACCCATCAATAGCATGTTGTTCACAAATTGGCTATGCGAGATAGGGGGGAGATACCATGCAAAGGTAGACCTGTCAGCAAGTTACTTGCGATGGCTGCGTGAATAGAGCAGCTAAGACCCTCGGCCATAATGATGAAGAGGAAAGGGGAAAGAGGGTCTCCTTGTCTAATTCCTCTGAAAGGGGAGAAGGGGCGAGAAAGAACTCCATTGATAAGGATGGAAAAACAATCCGAGGAGGTTAAATTCAGAATCCAAGTCACCCAGAGCCTATCGAGACCAAAGGCAAGGAGCATTTCCTGCATATAGTCCCAGCTTATCTTATCGAAGGCTTTAGAAAGGTCTAGTTTAAGGAGCATACCTGGCGTTTTGGTCTTCTGCAAAGAGTGGATCACTTCATGAGCGAGGATGACGTTGTCCACGATTTGTCTACCTTCAACATAACCCGATTTCTCTGGAGAGATAATCGTTGGTAGGATGGGCTTGAGTCTTCATGCGATCACTTTCGTTAGAAGTTTGTAGATGACGTTGCAGAGGGCTATGGGTCTGAACTACTTAGGATGGTAAGCCTGCCCCTCTTTGGGGATGAGGGTAAGGAAAGTTGCATTAAGAGCCTAAAGGACTTGTCCTGTGGATCGGGAATCTTCAATGATTTCCCACACCTCTACCCTGATCATCGGCCAACAATGGTGGAAAAAATTGTTGGTGAAGCCATCAGGGCTAGGATCCTTGCACTTGGGGGTGTCCTGAAGCGCTTGATCCACCTCCTCAATTGTAATATGCCGGAGTAGAGCTGAGTTTTGCTCCGGAGTGACAAGGGAGGGCACATGCTGCGTGACCTTAGCTATGGCCTCAGATCTATCCGAGAGTGGTTCCATGAGGAGATCTTTATAATAGTCTATCAATGTTGTCTCCAGGTCTTCATGGGAATAAATAGGCTCACCATTGGTGGAGGTTAATTGCGTAATTCTATTAGTATGACGATGGTGAATGGCGGTTCTGTGAAAGAATTTGGTGTTTCGGTCCCCCTCCTTGAGCCACTGCATGCGAGATTTTTGTTTCCATAGAATTTCTTCTTGTCCTTTTCTGGCCTCCAGCTGTTGATTTACTTTTGCTTCCTAGGTTTTAAGCTCGTCCGTTAGCCCTTGTAGCCGGATATGATTTTGAATCGCATTTGTTCTGATAGCTTCTTTTGGGACTCGAAGATATTGCCAAAGGTTTGCTTATTCCAGAGTTTGAGTATTTGCTTGAGGTTCTTTAGCTTTTGCTGAAATCTGTACATCTTGAAGCCACGGGGGACCTCTGCCTCCCTCCACCAATCCTGGATCTTTGCTTGGAAATTTGGGTGGTTGAGCCAAAACTGTTCAAACCTAAAGGGTTTTTTCCCTAGAGTGGCTGGCACGTCCAACCATCGTTGAATGGGCCAGTGATCCGAATCAGGGAAATTCATAATGCTTGCTTCCAGAGTTGTTCCTTCCAGCATAAGGGAGTCAGAGATGAGGAATCAATCTAGTTTGCAGACGATTTGATGTGATCTGGTTCTTCTATTTGTCCAGGTATGGATGCCATTGATGGCTTCCAGGTCGATGAGGTTGAGGTTGTCAATGAGGCTATTGAAGTCAATGGAGTCCTGATCTAGGTGTCTTAATCCCCCTTTTTTTCCCTCCAGACTTCGTACAAGATTGTAATCTCCACCAACAATCCATCTGTTGTGCCTAGTTAAGGTGGATAGGTACCTCAGGTTCCTGAGAAAGGCTTGCTTATCCCTTGGGTTGGCTGACCCGTAGACATTGGTCAGGTGTCTAGGCTTATTAGAGCCAATAAGCCTATAGCCTGTAGTGATGGACCACTTGGTAGTGACAAAGTTTTCCATAAGCATTGAGTTGGTGTTCCAGAGGATAGCTAGTCCTCCAGCTGTGCCTGTGGCTGCGGTAGAAACTGCTTCCCCTTGCTTCCAACAGTAGGGGAGTAGCCTGTCAATATCTTCAGTTGTGCAATTTGTTTCCTATAATAATAATATGTCTGGTTTTTCCGCAAAGATCATATCTCGTAGCATTTTTTGCTTGCTACGTCCATTGAGGCCTCTTATATTCGAGGAGATAATCTTCATGATGACGGGGGGGTGGGGAGAGGAGGAAAGCTATCCGAGATAAGGTGGATTTTCCTGGAGTTCACCATGAAGTGGCCTATTTCTTTTATAAGCTTGTTGGTAGACTTCCTTCCTCTTTTCTTTTCATCTTTCTAAGTTTTTCTCTGACTCTTTGACTGATTGCCCTGTATTCCCAGGCCCTTGCTGGATCGAGCTGTGGATCGAGCTGAGGAGTTAAGGAAGACCTTGTGCACCTTCCGTAATTGATCCCTAGGTATGGTGTACATTTTTTGATGTCTATAGGCATGTTTGAGGTGCTCCAGATCCACCCCAGCTAGTTCTTGCTCTTCTAGCTCCATTTCAGCATCACCATCCTCTATCTCCAGATGGTCTTGCTAGCCGACAACAAGGTCTAGAGATGAGTGATCTAATTCCTTCACCTGTAATGGTCGTTCTTTCCCTGGGCTCATAGATTGGGGAAGGTTATTCACGTGGAGTTCATTGGGGTTTGTGAAGGTTGATGGATTCTCCGATTGATCCTGTAGTATTGCATATTTATTACTAGTGGAAGGATCCTTACTTACTTGGGCTGGCTGCTTCCGTCCTCCTTGTCTTCTTTTTCCTGCTGGTTGAGCGAAGCCATCCTTATCTTTGTCCCCTTCTGGGTTCCCTTCTTTGTGAACAACATTGAGGGGGCATTCTTTGAAGAGATGTTCGTTCTCATGAAATTTCCTGCATCTGAACGGAATGTGTTCGTAGTCGATGGTTTGGGTCCAATCGTCATCATGGTATTCGAGAATTATGGATCCCGGGAGCGGCTTGGCTATGTTCAGGTATACGCATATGCGCGCATAGGAGGTATATCACCTCTGCTTGGTGGCCTCTAAAGACTTAACATATATTCCAATGGTGTTACCTATACCAGCCAAGACCTCTTCCAACCAGAATTCCTGGGGGAGAGAGTATAGTCTAATCCATACTGGTGCATGCGCGAAATCTTCCTTTTCAGGGCTGAACTTCTCAGTCCATAATCTTAAGAAGAGTCCGACTGAGTTGTAGAAATAAGGCCCTCCATCAAAAATGCGATTGCGGTCCTCGAGGTTGTGCAGTATGATTGTGAAGAAACCCTTGGAACCCAGTTGTAGTTCGTAGTGTCCTTTTGGCTTCCACCAATATTGTATCCATTTGATCAGATCCTGCTTTGAAGGCCAAAGCCCTAGGAATTTTCCTACTAGGGCGTAGTCTCTCATATATTGCTTTTGTTCTTCTATGCGTGGTGAGCTAATGATGTATTTCGGGGCCTGTGGCGCTTGTGGGATGCATTTGCCTAGCAGCCATGGAGTTGATGATGTAGCAGGTGTAGCCGCGTTCTCTGGATCAATATCCATCTCCTGATCCTTGAAGGTCCCTTCCATCAAAATCTTTGAGCGCAGATCTGGTGAGGGCTCAAAGGTCGACTGTTTTAATCCTTCTCCAAAGCTTCCATTCGCGGTAGCCTGGCTGTAAGAGGCACCGTTCGACCCTCCTTCCTTCAAATTCATGATCCCCAGCGGGGCAAGAGTTGTGACAGTGCGGCTAAAAACCCTAAACCTAGTTGCAGAGCGCTCTCATAACTTTAGTCCTCGTTCTATATATGATATTTAATTACAATAGAGAATCCTCAATTTATAGGATTGAGGAAGCCCAACAAATGCCTAAGATTAGATGGGAAATTGAGACAATCTATGTAAGCTTATCACATAGTTTTCATATGTTTAGAATAGGCACAATCTAAACAAACACACCAATACCCCCTCATAAGCGAAACGTAGGGAGGAACAAAGAAGAGCAAAGATGGGTCCCAACAACAAGGCCTCATAAGGTACCCACATACAAACTCTCATAACTTGAGAAAAGGAGAAAAACCCATAGGAAAAAAATCCTCGCCAAAAGAGAGAAAAATGCCAATGTTGAAAGTGGCATTGAAGCAGAAACTCAACAAGATCCCACAAAGATGCATTGAAGAGCAAGACCACAAGACCTGTGGAGGTTGAAAGCTTCAATAAGGAAGTATGACCAAACTATGAAGAAGAGGACCAAGTAACCTCAAAGAACATGGTTGAATTCTGAACTAAAAGTGGTTTAGTTGCATAGGCACAAGAATGGAAAACACCGACAACCACCACATAAGTGCTTCAGAAAATTAGGTGTCGGTGAAGAACCAAAACAAAGGCTCATGTTGTCAACTCCATCAAGGATCCAGTAGAAATCCAAATTTCAAACTTCTCAAGCAACGAGATTGATCCTCTAAAAGATGAGGTACTCATGTACAGTCGACAAAAATGTCATAAAATGAGTCTCCTTATGGATGCCAATCCATCTCACCGGATTGCATGGGTCACTAGTCGCTGCAACCGCCGAGTCAAAATACGAATGGTGCTCGATACGAGACTCACTCTAAAAAATAGTTGATGTCAAAAAAAATAGTGAAGCATGAAGAATCACCTAAGGAAGCATTGCACAACATTCCCCCACAACGCTGAACTGAGTGGAAAAGGTGATGGCAATGGATGTCACAACTGATGACTAAAGTATGGAGTACGAGATAAAGATGGAAAAGATGCAAAGAAACCTAAGCAAGAAACACTCCAAAGTGGTGAGCTCCAAGACACTGCGAAACAAGGCAGTACATGAAGACAAACTTTTGGTTACACTCCTAAAACTATCTGCACGAGTGACACAAAATCCACTACTCAAAGGTGCAGAACGAGAAATACCATAAATAGTTATAATAGACAACAATCTTCGAAATGAATCCCAACAAACAAGACCATTTTAGATACCATGTACAAGTAAAGAATCAATTCTTATAATTTACCATGCCCATGAGGAAAAACTAGAAGCTCAAAAATGATCTCGGGATGGATCTGATGGAGAGAAGGAGAGCGACAACGTAAAAAATGACAAGTTAGTGAATGAATCCGAGGTAGGCGGATGTATTCTCAACGTCTCCTTGAACATCGACGACTATCGTAGGAAAACAATTGAGGGTTCGATCCGTCCACGCCTCAATCGGAGTTTTTGGCTGGATTATCGCCCGCCCGATTGAATTAATTGGGTTGCTCCTTAGACCTTCGATAAGGGCCCCCCTTGAGCTCATGATCTCTCCAAGCTAGGTGTAAAATCCTCTAAAGTTCGATTAGGTTATCGATCGACTGAAACCGTCAGCAGACGATTAAATTTGGATCCGCCGATCTGATTGACGAGAGAAGAAAAGGCCGTGTGAGGGGAGAGAAGCTAGAGTCCAAGCACATGTGAGGGAATGAAGATCATAAAAGGATTGAAATAGAATTCTGTTGCCTGTCGGAATCTTTATTGATGGGAGAATAAATTGTTTTACATCCTGTCCAGATCTACCAGACCAGCTATAGAAAGAGGTCATACAAAGAGAATTGAATTGCTCATGCAATCAAAGGGCCATGGAAAAGACAAGGCCACAATCTCCAAACCCGACGTGATCTGCAAGGAGGAGGAAACAACAATTTGACATAGAAGCGGTGGTGGCAGTGACGGCCAGGACAAGATGCCCCGCCTCACCACCAATGAAAACAAAAACTAAGCGATGGAGAAAGTTATATGTACTGCTCTGATATTATATTGAAATTGAGCCTGGTGGCCTAACCAAGATCATATACGAGCTTAAACTCTATACATGACCAGCTAGAAAGATAATTTTGTTCTATATCTTATATTTAATTACAATAGAGAATCCTCAAATTTATAGGATTGAGGAAGCCCAACAAATACCTAACATTAGATGGCCAGTTGAGACAATCTAATAAGCTTACCACATAGTTGTCCTATGTTTAAAATAAAAACAATTTAAACAAATACACCAACGCATTGCCCACCGTTAAATAACCAAAATGTTGTTTAAAACTCCATGGAAAAAACTAAAAATGTTGTTGGATAATCATATACTTGATTTAAAATCCCATTTCAATGAGAAAAAAGTTGATGTGTTCTAAGTAAATGAGAGGTTTGATGTATACCAAACACAGTTAAAAGTTTGATGTTTACCAAACACACTTTTGATGTATATTAGATATTAGAGTTTTTTCTCGGAATATTGTTATTGGTGAAATTTTTGCAGTCTTTATTTATTTATTTTGAATAATTGATTGACTTTTAATTTAGTTTTTAAGTAAGTTGTTTTATATGAATTTATAATTTAATTTAAATTTTAGTGTTGAGATTATATAATGTAGAATATTTGAGTTTTTATATTTTTTTGAATTGATATGTGTCCGGTTTTCATAGTGTGCCTTGCATTTGTGCATCTTTTGATGGCATGTAACACCGTAATGTTTTTCACTTGGTTGCTTGTCAATACCAAGGTTACTTTGTTTGGACTACACCTCTTAACCTAGAGAAACTCTTGTATACTTAGACAATTGTTAAATGCTTTAACACTTAGTTATATTTAAGCATGCATCCAAGAACATGAGAAGCCAAGAGAACAACAATAGAACAAACAAAAACACAAACTCAAATATAATGTGGGTGACACGAACCATGCCCAACACCCGACTAAGTATTTGTTATAGAAGAACAATTACAACATGAGCACTATCGATTCAGTTTACAACTTCGACAGAGTCAAATGACTCACCTCACCTCACCAAGACAGTCATGAATAGATCCGTCACCACAAGACTCTCTATCAAAACTGTCTTTGTTGCCACTTGTAGTGCACCTCAGACATGCCTCCAACTGCAAACTTGTTGTCTCTTTGTTTCCACAAACTTTTCCTCTTTGTTTCCATAGAATTCACAAATTTCGGTTCTTCCTCACACATGCCCCCACAAACCTACATTTTCAGACTTAGCCAAAATTTTCCGAAGAGAAATTTACCGATCTCTGTCCATTGAACCCTTCTCCTCAAGGAAGGACACGTCCTCTTAGAGTGGAGAGACTTGGCTCCTTGCGGGAGCTCCTCCTCTTTATCTGCCTCAGAATCACATAGCTCTCTTTGTATCCACGTTCTTGTCAAAACTTCGTGCCTTCCTTGGTTGTGTGCCTTTGTTCTCTTATAGGCTCTCCAAAGGTCACCATTGTGAACCGTCACGTCCTTTGGAGGTGTCACACCCCTTTTCAAACACATTTCCAAATGAATCATTGAGCCCCTTCGGTAACCCGGTCGCCAAACGGACCCATTCCCTTTCAACCATCGTGCCCCTTGGGACCAGTGCACCCAACCTTGGTGTGCCCCTCATGCTGGTGCATCCCATCCATTGAACCGACTTGTCATCTTGGGTGTGTGTGTCCTTTAGATGAGTCAAGTCGACTTACCTAAGTGTGGCCCCCATGCCTTAGTATATTTTCCTTCATCGATGGAGAGCCCAAGTCTTTCCCTCCACTCTTCGCTAAATTGTTCGCCGTCTAACTTGCGTTGCAAGGGACCTTGGGTGAAGTTGTCTCTTGGCACGTTGTGCACCCAAGGAACCCCAACTCCCCTCCATATGAAGACATTTGTTTCTTCATTTTCACTGATCGTTCTGCCTGCCCGATTCAGTCTGTGGTGGAAGTGCGCATGCCCGAGCTAAGATCCCAAGGCCTTATATCCACCCCCCACCTCAATTCATTGTCATCCTTGACAACATCCACAAAATATTTGATCTTTAAGCCTTTGCCAAAACTCGTGCCTCTGTTGCAACTATGTTTGTTAGAAACCCCAATTTTCATGCCAATTAGAAACCCCAAATTTCCCTACGAAGTGGAAACCCCAAGTTTCCACAACTCAAATTGTTTTGCACCCAACTTCGCATGATTTGCTACAATCTAGTTTCCTTCCTACTGTTCAGTTTGGTTGTTCTTGTTTCCTACTACAACTAACTGTTTCCTACTTCACTTCAAAATTTCACCTAAAGTGTTGAACTCTTGTGGACTTGTTATTGTGCCCATACTTCAACAAATTCTGCCATGTCTCCGCACTTTGATACCCCACATGCCTTGGATTGATTGGGTAGCTAGTCCAACTTTCATGTCCAACTCATGAGAATGCACTTCCTCATGCCCAAACTTAGTATTTTCTGTCGCATCTCCGTCACTCTGTCCAACTCCAAATACTAAAGCAAGTGTCCATCCTTGCATCATCACTACCATCGTTCGATCTTTGTCAAGGAAATCCTTCACAATGTGTAAGTGTTGTACTTCAAACCTATTAGTGTGTCTATACTATGACTTTCTTTTGCAATTTGTTCCATCCATGCAACGATGTCATACCAAGGCAAGTTCACCCCTCACTTTGTTGCACTATGAAGTCACCTCTAAACAAATTTTTCTATGGCAACTCGGCTTCATTATCCTCTTCATGGCACAATTATCCAATCTGCCCCAAGAAATGCACGTCCAAATTTCCCTTGCCTCATTACTCCATCACCTTGTTATGCACATGGTTATGTTATATTGAGTAGAAACATGAATATCACATAAATTACCAAGGGAACAACAAAATATAGAGAATAGAACACCAAAATGATACCTTTATTGAAACATGAGCAATGTTCACTTGTATCTTCGAGGTGGAAACCTCCAATAGTGAAACACACTATTACAATAATTCTCAAGAAAAAAATTACTATGCCCTCTATTAGCACTGAGAATCACCCTCTGACTGCAAGAGGATACGCCTAGTACCCATCAAAATATGTGTAAATGTAAAAATAGTTTTTTAAAGGTCAAATGGACAAGACTCAAAATAATAAGGTTTTAACTCAGAAATCTCAGCTAGCATGCACAAGCCAATGAGGTCTTTATTAGTTTCAGTCATTGAATAGGAGGAAGAATCAGTGAGGGAGGTGTAAAGGTATGCTATTAACATCAGGTCTTCAAGCAACCCAAGGAAGAAAAACTCAAACATAAGATCATCTTGAATTCAAAGTTTAAAGAAAACTGAAGAACATCACAACAATATTATAATCAAACATTTATCATAAAACAACCATAAAAAATCATGTGGATCCTCCAATCATGAACACTTCATCATGAGAGGAAACAAGATGACATAAAAAGAAATTGACTTCTACTAATAAAAAATTCTCAAGTCCAATACATAACCAGAGAACCAGTCTTAGTAAAAAATATTACAATAATGGAGCCTCAGCTCAACCATTCCAGCCTCTCTTCAATAGATCTATCCCTCAAATAGAAAATAACATCCAAACATCCTTAGTATGTCGAATCCTCTCTCCTCCATTGGATTCTAATCTTTGAAGATAGGTGGAAACAATCAAAGAGACAAAAATCCAACAAACTGCTAATTTTCAGGAAATTATTGGAAGTCATTAATAAATTGTTTCCACCTCACTGCATGAGGTATTTGATGGAGCTAAAACTTAGGTGTAGGTGTCCCTTAACATCTAAATGATCCTTTATAATCCATTTGAATCCTCCTTGACAGGTGGAAACCTCCCAACAAGGCGAATATTCAAACCGTAACCGCTACAGGAAATTTCGTAGCGCCACTACAAAACAATTTATGCACATTTAGTAGCACCACTTATATGTCTAATATATGTCAAAAAATAACACATTTTTAAAAACTGAGAGAGGTTTTTGTTATCTGGTATGTGATTAACAAAAACCTCCTCCAGTTTTCAAAAATACCTTCCCATTTGTTCATAACCCAAGTTTTAAGTTAGTCACTAAAAACTTGCAGAAGCATCCTTGCAAAAATAACTCTGCACATTTGGTAGGATCCTGTATTAAACTCTGCAAATTTGGTAGTGCCCATCATAAAAAAAGCTATGTGGATTTGGTAGCTCCCATTTAATTTCATCTTAGGAGTTTCCGTAGCATATAAGGTAGAAAAATCACAGAACATACTACATAGACAATTCTGTAGCACCATATTTGAAATACCTCTGCAAATTCGGTAGCACACCTCCTTTGTTTTAGGAAAGTCTCCATTTGCATAAGATTTCTCTTTAATGTGTGCATGGAGCTGGGATTTGGTATATGCATTATATTTGGTAGATAGGATAGGTTTGATTTAGGACACTTGAGCACACACGACTTTTGGCCAAAGCGATTAATGGGAAAATGTCAAGGCTTGATGACGAATTGGGAGGCTATGACCGTAGGCAAAGGACCAAAGCAATAGGAAAATTTAGCACCAATTTGATGAAGTACTTTAAAAAAATTATGGTGCACTTTTGAGTGATAACACTCTCAACTCTTGTTTATACTAAATCTGTCTACCAAAAGAACAATCTAGAGGAAGATCTTTCTAGAAGTGGAAGCTCTTATTAGGTCTTCTTACATTTGACTTGTTCACCTTATTACTAGGCCTTATTGATTAATGTCGGCCTTTATTACATGGAAAAAATATTATTATACCTACATGAGGTTTTAGGGAGGTTAGGTCCCTAACATTCCATCCCCCTTAAAAACAACCTTGTCCTCAAGGCTTGAGACGAGGAAATTGTTGTAGAATGGTAGTCGGCTCCCAAGTGCCATCTTCTGGCTGTGTGTCCTTCCACTGAACTAAAACTTCCTTGATAATGTGCTGGTGGAGACAACACTCATGCTGGTACAAGACTGCTTGTGGCTGCAACCAAATGAAACCTTCTTCATCCAAATCAAGTAGACTGGTCTGATTCTGGTACCTAGTGTTGAGAACTTTCTTTAAGTGATGCAGGAGCATCGCCATCTCATCAAGCGAGCCAACACATCAAGCGGGGATCAGCTAGATAAACAAACCCAAATTTTTGAAGTGCTTTGGGATTGTAGTGCAAGTATTTAATGAAGCCATTTATGAAGGCGCATTCGTATATTGTATTGGACCTTGAGCTTTAAGCTCTCGTCCTTTGGTAGATAGTCGGCATTTAACTAAGTTAATGTTGATAGATAGGATATTTAAGTCTAGATTTGATAGTTTAGAGTTCGAGAGGGAAAACGGATATAGACACCCTCATTGTGCATTGTAATATTATCAACCCAGGAGAAGAGAAGAGCAAGCAAAGAATATTGTATGAAGAACACCCATGTACAGGCATTTGAATTAATAGAAGGAAGCTTTGATTCAAATTCATGGTTCGTGTTGTTTTCTCTATGTATTGATGTTATGCTCATGAATGTTTGCTTTCTTGTTATGCATTTTCTTTGTATATGATGTGCATGTGATTTCATATTTCAACCTGAAGTTTGAAAGGGAGAGAGAATGAGGTTCAATTGTTTCTCTATCTGAGCCAGGAGATTCCTGCAAGGTGTGCAATTGAAGTCATCCGCAAGGAGTGCGTTGATGAAGGCTCAGTAGTTTAAATTTTGTTCTCATTCACCCAGAAGTGGAAGTGGGTTGTTGAAGCCGTGCAAGGAGTGCACAGGCTGAAGCAGAAGCCTCAGTTGTGAATCTGAGCAAAGAAAATCAAAGACTGTTGCTGCAGGAGTTGCGCAAGGTCAAAGGGATTCAACACTGGAGAGTTGTTGAATGATTGCCGCGAGGAATGCGTGCAAGTCCCTCTGAAAGAGTCAGAGTGGAAAAATATCAGGAGGAATAGACCTTTGAACTCCCTGAAGGCTAAGTGCAGGGAAGTTGCCGTTGGAAGTTGGAGGAAGGTGTTGCGGGTTGGCGAGCGAGCAAACGAGTCTCATGGAGAGACACTTCTCTATTTCGGAGAATCCTCAAGGGGAGAACGGATGGACAAAATCTTTGGAAGAGATTTCACGAAGTTTCGAGAGCCGTTGGATCTCCCAGAGGTGACAGGTAGTTACAGCGCAGGCGTGGAGAAGACTCAAAGCTCAGGAGGGGCAGCACTGTTGATCCAAGTCGGTCAGGGCTGTTGGATTGATCACGATATCACTTATCGGAACCTCGTGAGGAAAGTGTCCTAAGTTTGGTAAGGAGAATCACGATATTACGATAAGCAATATCTCGACTACTCTGAGGATAGGGTGGATCCACAGGAGTTGGCAAGTTGATAGGTGGTACCTTGTATCTCGGGAACTCGTAAGTGGAAGGGTTGAGAAATTGGCATTAAAAGTCGTGAGGCGCGAGGACACGAAGCAGCGAAGTGGAGAGGAGGATATGAACCGTCCATTTGAAGAGGACAGGTGTTAGAGATCGAGAGGTCTCACGAACTCGGGAGCTCGTAGGGTGAGAGCCCAAGTAATGGGGATTCAAAGTCACGAGGATGCGAGAAGCGAGAAGGTGAATAGCCATTGGATCCAGATCGTGGGAGGACCATTGGATCCGCGTGTGGGATCGTGCATCGGAGCCTTGCGGGAAAAGGTTCGAGAACTTGGCCACAAAAATCGTGAAGTCGCGAGGGAACGAGGTCGCGAGTTTTGGCATCTCGGACATCGGGAGTCGACATAGAAGTTATTCGACCTCGCGAGAAGCGGAGTCGCGAGGGAGCGAGATCATGAGTTTCGGCATCTCGGATATCGAGAGTCGACGTGGAAGTTATTCAACCTCGCAAGTAGCGAAGTCATGAGTGGTGAGATTGCGATAGCGCAAAAGTCCCGATAGAACTGACGGGTGTGGATAGGTCAAGTCACACGTGTGCATCGGAGCTTCGGTGCCTTGGATATCGGAGGTTGGAGAACCAAAAGTTTGGTATCGCTAGTAGCAAGGTCGCGAGTAGCGAAATCCCTCCGGGAAAATTTAGCGAGTTGACTGACCATCGGGTCTTGGGGATCCGAGAACCCAGTGTTCAACCTTTGAACTCGCGAAGTCGCAAGTTCCGATCCTCCGAGAAGTTAAGGAAGGGGATCGCGCGACGAAGAGAATCTATGGGTAGGAAGATTCCCGATAGGGAATTAGGAGAACCTTTGAGTTCTTCAGGCCGAGAAGAGAGGAAGGTCCTGTGTGAGCGGACGTGCCCGTGAGGGTGCACTCTGTGTCATTAAGCAAGAAACATGAAAATGCGATGGAGCTTAGAGTGACCGGGAAACTCTAATTGGTAGGACACTGGCCCCACCCTCTTGAGAATATGATAAGGACCATAAAGTTTGGGGGCAAGTTTTTGATAGTTTTGGTCTTTGAGTGAAGTTTGTTTATAAGGTTGCAGATGAAGAAACACTTGTTCCCCTTCATCAAATTCATGTTCACAACAACGTTGATCTGCTTGTTGTTTCATGCGATTCTGAGCCATGACCAAATTTCATTTGAGAGTACAGAAAATGGCCATGCAAACTGTAAGAGTTTGATCCACCTTCCAAAACTTGGAGACATTGAACATGCCGGATAGAACTGAGGGTGGATTTTGTCCATAGGCTGCTTCAAAAGGAGTCATGTGAGTGGCGGTATGGTAAGGGGTGTTGTACCACCAATCAACGAGGGGTAACCACTGAACCCACTTATTTTGTCCATCGAATAAAAAAAAACTCAAATAGTTTTCCGGACACTTGTTTATCGCTTCAGTTTGTTCATCAGTATGAGGATGATATGATGTGCTGATATTCAATTGGGTTCCTGGGAGTCAGAACATTTCTTGCCAGAAAGTGCTCATAAAAGTTGGATCATGGTTAGAAATAATAGAATGAGGCATGCCATGGAGTTTGAAGATATTATCCATATAAATTTGAGCCACGGTGGATGTTGTGAATGGGTTTTGAAGAGTACATAAATGAACATATTTGGAAAGATGATTCACCACTACCATTATGACTGACTTATTGCCTAATTTAGATAAGCCAACAATGAAGTCCATACAAATATATGTCCAAATAGTAGGCGGAATTAGAAGTAGTTGAAGTGTTCCTAGAGCTTTAAATGTCTTGCCCTTATTGCATTGACATGTATCATATTCAACCACAAAGGTGTGAATCTCTTGTTTTATACCATCCCAAAAAAAAGAACGTTTGACCTGTTCATAGGTTTTGGTAAAACCAGAATGCCCAGCTGTAGGTGAAGCATGAAACTCAAAGAGAAGAGTGGATTTATGATTTGATTGTTTTCTTAAATACAGACAACCTTTACAATGAATCTTGTCATGGTGCCACGAGTACCCTAGAGAAGCTTCCATATCTTGCTACAGTGTTTGGATTAGTTTGGAAAGTTTGGGTTCTTGCAACCATTCCTGGTGAACCTCCTGAAGCCAATCCGTGACAATGAAAGAGAGGGAAAACGGGACCCATATTCTTCATATTTATTGGAAAGGGCATCAACCACCGCATTTTATTTTCCTTTTTGTAGATCATCTCATAATCATATCCAAACAACTTGGTTACCCATTTTTGTTGCTCCGAGAAGAAATTCATTGTTCCATAAAATACTTGAGGATTTGATGATCAATTTTAATTTGGAAGTGTTTCCCCAAGAGATAAGTAAATAAGAGATCCACAACATGAAAAATATCCAACATTTCCTTTTCATAGGTGGATTGGCCCAAATGACACTCAGCAAATTGTTTTTTGGTGAAATCCAAAGGTCAAACATCTTGCATGAGGACAACCCCAATGCTTTTCCCCGAGGCGTCACATTCTAGTGAAAAGGTCTTGTTGAAGTCAGGGAGAGCGAGAACAGGAGTAGTGCACATAGATTCTTTCAAATCTTGGAAGGAATGGTCAAATGTTGGAGTTCAACTAAAAGCATTCGTTTTAAGGAGCGTTGTGAGGGGAGATTCTATTTTTCCATAGTTCTGAAAAAACTTTCAATAATATCTCGTCAAACCCAAGAATCCACATATACTTTTAAGAGTTTTTGGGAATGGCCAATCCTACATAGCTTCAATTTTCTTTGGATCCACCCTGACATCATCCTTGCTGAAAAAATGTCCCAGATACTCAACTTCAAAGGCTCCAAGAACACATTTAGACTGTTTAAGAAAAAGTTTGTGCTGAGATAGTAGTTGTAGAACTTGATCCACATGGGTAAGATGGGATTTCCAAGTTTTTCTATAGATGAGAATATCATCAAAGAAAACCAAGACAAAATGACGAAGAAAAGGGAAGAAGACATGATTCATGAGACTTTGAAAAGTGGAGAGAGCATTACAGAGGCTGAATGGCATAACCAAGAACTCATAGTGACCCTTATGAGCTCTAAAGAGGTCTTGGGAATGTCTTCTTCTTTCATACAAATCTACTGGTATCCAAAGTAGAGATCAAGCTTGGTACAATATTGAGCACCACTTAATTCATCCAAAAGGTCATCAATGATAGGAATGGGGAATTTGTCTTTGATTGTGAATTTTTTGAGGGCACGAAAATCATGACACATGCACCAAGAACCTTCTTTATTGATTACCATGACTACTGGAGAAGAATAGGGGCTGGTACTATGCGAATGAAAATAAATTCTAGAAATTATTGAACAATCTTCTCAATTTCAATCTTTTGGGTGAAGGGATGACGATAAGGGCGAACATTTGGAGGAATATTGCCTAGAACTAGTGGAATGGAATGATCATGGACACCTCAAGAAGGGGGAATTATCTGGGGGGTTTGAAACATAGCTTGGTGTTGGAAGAGGATAGATTGGAGGTCATGATGGACAAAGGGTGTCTCAACTGCTTGAATGGAATGATGTTGGGAAATAATGCCATAATGACCTTTTCTGAGGAGCTTTTCCATTCAGTGGGAACTGATGATCTCTCGTGACCCTGTTGTGATGCCTTGAAACTAGTACTATTAACCCTCCTATTCTGACGGCACCCTGCCCCTCACGAGCACGGTCGCCCCACCAGGACCTTCACAAACCCGCGGCCCGAAGAGTTGACACTCTTCTCTCCCTTATCGGGGGTTCGCAACCCACAGTCTCTCTCACACACGCTTCCCCTTTATAACTTACCTGGGGAAAAGAATCGGAGTCTCGCCTCTCGCTGGTCCTGACGTCGAATGTCTCTTTCCCAGATTCCCGAGACCGAGGAAAGTCAACGTTGACTCTTCCTTCGCTTCTCGCCTCTCGGAGAATTTGTCCTCTCGCACCCGGACTCCGAAGTCCTGAAATGCCGATCCCGCGATCTCGCCCTCTCGTGACTTCGCGCCTCGGCCGTTAGTCCTTCCTCCTCCTGAGACCCAGTGTCCCGAGGTCGCGAGGCCCGAAGTCGCGTGCTCCGTCAATGACCTATGAGTCCCTGATAAAGAAAGAAAAGTTGTCGGACTTAAACAATCCGTCCTCACGACTTCCGGCTCAATGGGCCAGTCTCTCCCCTTCTCTTTCCAAAGTATTTCGCCTCAGTTTCGCTCGCACTCTAAGGAGTTCTCTGAGGTCTTATTCCCTTGTAATATTCCTTCCTGCTATGGTCCTCGTAACCGATCACTTTCTCTTCAAGCAACCCTGCGACTGAACCATCCCGGAATCAACCCGACTGCACCTCGCAGAACTTCTTGATTGGCTTGAGAAACAACTGAACCTATTTTTCATGCACCTAGTTCCTTACCCTTCCACATCATCAAGTATACAGCATATGAAAGAAGGACATAGCTAAGA
>ML811829.1:225319-256928 GCA_009831015.1 Picea engelmannii | reverse complement strand
ATAAAAAAAAAAAAAAAAAAATATTAAAAAACTTAAAATATAAATTTTAATACAAAATTTAAATAAAAATTCACAAAAATATGTTGAAAAACTTTAAAACTACAACCAAAAATTTTTTTTTTATATAAAAACCTTTTAAAAATAAAATTTATAAAACAAATTCAAAATAACTCAAAATAACATAAACCTATGTTATAATATAACTATGTTATATTATAACATTAACTATGTTATAATATAACATTCTTACATTATTCATATATTATATAAAAAAGCATTTAAATAAATTTTTAGCTTAGGTAAATTTAATGTTTTTGTTAATTTTATTTATTTTAGATGTTTTTTCTTTTTTTTAATTTTATTGAATTTTGATTATTTTATAGTTTTTTTTTTTATAATTTTTTTTTATAAGTTTGAAAGGATTTTTGGCTTTTATTTTTTTACCTAAAAAAGGTATTTTTGTTTTTTGGGAAATTTTAATTTTTTTTCATTTCTTTCTAATTTTTCTTAGTTTTTCATAATTTTGTTAGCTCATAAAATTTCTTAGCTCATATGTTTTAAATATGGTCAATATAACAATACTAATTAAGAAAATATTTATGTTTCATTTAATGTAACTTGTATTTACTGTTTTATTATTAAAAATAAAAAAATTATTAAAAAGTGACTTGAATTTTTAAAGTATTTTGTGATATTTTCATGGCATTATGTATTACCTTGTGCTTTGCATGATAATAACATTTAAAAAGTAAACATTTAAGGGTTTCTTTTATGATTTTGTTTATAGTAATTACTAGTTCTTTTACCACATTATAAAAATGTGTCATTTTCATACCCAATTTTAAAATGGGTGCTACCAGTAGTACTTTTCAATTTGATGGTTGATTTTAAGGTTTTTGTTTTAATGGTACCAAGTGATAAAAATACGATTTAAAATGATCTCAAAATTTAACGTTTTGAAAAGAAAAAAAAAATCAAAAACATCTTATTTGTTTTTAGGTGTTGATTTTAAAGTTTTTCTAAGCTATTGTCTAAGTTTTGAAGCCCATGTTTGAAAAATGTTGTAATTTTCACCTCGTTTTAAAAAATGGTGCTATCAGTAGCACCACTTTTTGATTTGGGGGTTGATTTTGATGTTTTTTATGCAAAAATATGGGGTTTTGGGCCAGAGTTCTCGTTTTGAAGTCACCGTTCTCATTAAGTTGGTAACTATGTTTTATCATGAGAGAACATAAAATAATTCATTTAGGAACTCCAATTAGTTCGAAAGGAAATTCAACTTTTATCCCCAAAACATTGCATTCTATTTCATGGTTCATCTCGGTTGTTGCCATATTATGAATGCAACCATCCTAGTGATTTTCCACAGGCACCAAACTACATACCATTTTCCTGCAAGACTTCATCTTGCATACTGCCAACAAATTGACAGTATTTTATGTACATCATAACTCAACATGTACAACATATTATGCAATGATCTAAGAATCGCCTGCACCTAGCAATTCAATCACAATTACCAAACAACTTGACCAAATAGAATGACTCATCATTTTATGCATATGCATGTTCATAATTAACAACAGTAAGTTTATTATTTCAATTTTCTAAACATAAAATTTTATGTAGTCTCTATTCATGTGACTACATGGCTTGCAACTTTCCTGTTGCAATGTTTAACAGTTCCTGAAATATTCTCAACTTCATGAGTTAGCAACATTTCAGCCATTAGTATAATTATTTCCATGCAATAATATATATGCATGTACTTACAAAACATATTCAACCATTGCATTTAGTATACAATTCTATCACTTACTATGCATGAGTGAAATTGTCAATGCATTCTTATTCAATGCGCCTTGCATTGAATTACATAATGCTCTTTATCTCATTCATGTATCTCACCATCCATGTGTTGTAATTATGGCCAATGTGTTGCCACATTCTCCACACACTTCCTATTATCTTCCCAATTAATTGGATGCCTTCCTTTTCGACCCGAACACTACACCAAGAATACAATTCTATGGTGATCATTAGTGTTAGCAAAAATGTTGCAGTCCAAGTTTTATTTAAAAGTAGGAAGCTTTTAGTACCTTTGTGGCTCATAACCTTTCCATATCCTTACCTTGCCATATCCAACCAAGTCCTGGTCTCATACATGACTAGCTTACTAGCATTTATTCCTATAACAAGTTTTTATCTTTAATTCTTTGTTTATTACCCCATAACCAAATTAACATGACATTCTACTATGTCAGTGTGTGCATTCAGAAGTTAAAAAGATTTGAATTAATACAGGCCTCCAGCCTTTACCACATCCAGTTGTATGCATTCAATAATATAATCATGTGATTTAATAAAATAACTCTGGTTGAGGAAATTCGTACCAAAATTTCCTTTCAGCAATTATGCAAAAAGAGTGATAAAACCTCATACTTGCATGACTGCCATTAATAAAAAAAAAATCATACTCCCTGAATATCTGATAGCAGTAGAAGCTTTCATGCTTCTTTTATCAAAATTATAACCAACACTTCAGCTCTTTGTTGCTTCCTTCCTTATGCACCAACAACACTTGCAACATGCAAGCATTATTTCCTCTGGCTGACCCAACGAGCCATAACAGACTTGCTGCCACAAAATTGCAGCAACTTCTTTCTCATAAAAAAATTTCTTGTTGATCCCATAAGTATTCAATTCTTCCTGGGTTCATGGATCTTCTAATGCTCTCATTGTAGTAACTGTACATGACTATTTTTGTCCTGAGCACTTTCTAGTCAAATCATTCTTGGCTTCCTTTGCATACCTACAATCACATATTATGCTGATTATTAATTTTCAACCTTCCATTATTATTTGGATTCCTCTAATTCAGCTTCTGCATGAATGAATTATAATTCCCTAAAACCTTCCTTCCTTATTCCCATTCTTTGCATCTCCATACGAACTTATGGTTCATGCATTAACATGTATTGCAGATGGCTTTCTCCACCTAACATTCACATTTGATGTGCAAGGATTATCACCTCGACTGTCTTCCCCAAACAAGAATCCCATTTGGGGTTTCCATGTTGCTTATCGAACCCAACATCTGATCCAATGACTTTTGAAAAACAAATCTCAGATGTAGAATCAAGATATTATTTTTTTCCTGTCCTTCTTCTATGAGCTAATGGCTCTTAGATCTTCGTTGGACCCTATCATAAGGTTCCTAGGTCTTCTATACCACCGTGATGCAGGTCTGAACCAGACGAAACCCACGAGCTTCCTTCCTAACCCCTTTTTCCTTCTTTAACACAATTTTCAGGCACCAACCCCGTTTTCCTTGGGCCCTTAATTCGTGTAGGACCATGACTGTGACCAAATCCAAAATCAATAGGTGCTTACTCGAGCCTTTGGCTTTGGGAAATTTCAAACACAACAAAACAATATCTCGGAGTTCCGAATTACCGAACTAGCGAAGTAGAGTGAATCAACAGTCCACGTCTTTGCAACATCCAACGACTGACACTCACTATGGAACCTCAGGCATCTCAGTTCTGAGACTTCAGATCTTCAGGACTTTGGGAGATACCGATGCAAAGATCAACGTTCCTTGTTGATTTGAGATCAACGGTCCTCGATTACTTCAGGACATCGGGTCTTTCTAACCAAGACTAGATCAAGGGTCCTTCGACCTCCTCCTCGATCAACTATCAAGATATCCTTCGGGACTTCGGTGCTTTCACCCTCTGCTTTCCTCCAGAGTTCTTTTCACCCATAGTTCCAGATATTGCACCATGCGTGCACTTTCATATCAACGGTTTTCCAACGGAGTGAGTCTCCATCTTCCACGTGTCTCCTTGTAGATCAACGATCCATGTTCCTTCCTTCGGATCAACGACCCTTAGATGTTTCAGGCTTCGGTGCTTCGAAACATTCCAAAACAGAACTTCCCAAAAACCCTGTAGTACGATTCTCCGAAGTTCATGATTTGGTGACACCTGTCCAACCTAGATCAATGACTCCCAGCTGCTTCGGCTATTGGTATCTTCCCCAACCAAAAACTTCTGAAGTGGTTTGCTCCGGAGTTATGGATCTTTTGCCACCTATCAGCCTTGATGATGGACAATCCCCAAATCACTTTGGGACTTTGGGACTTTAACAAGTCCACTCTCCTACGCACACAAGGGTTAAGTCTCATGCACTTACCTCTGGATCCAACGGTTGTTGGTCCTTTGCACTCAGACCCAATGGATGGGATCTATTCCTCTCCTTTGCACTTCCTTTGTTCTGTTGGATGTTGATCTAACGGTCCAGGATCCTCCTTAAAGGTGACCTCATGCAAAGATGAAATTGCAGGAATTCTCAAAGGTGGTTTGAGACCAAACTACTTTTCATCCCGCAATTCTCCTTGATCCTACATGCGTCCTTTCTCCAAAAAAGTGGTTTGGATTGCGGACCACCCTCGACTTCGTAAAGCTCAAGAACCTTCTATCCCTGCAATGCAAGGTGACCGTCGATCTCACGATCTTAACGATGCTTCTAAACATATGACCAAGATCTACCTCCAATAGTTCATATCTCTTCGAACTTAGAAGAGTTTTCTAAGTATTCAAAGGCTTCGACCTTTGCTCCTCCTTCGAGTTCATCTATCGGGTCTCATCTTCGCTCATGTAAGCATTATCTTTTCTGAGCTTTAGGACTTAGAATGAGTCTATCTCCCATGCACTCCTTGCATTATCTCTTCTGAGCTTTTTGAGTTACTCAATATCTTAAGGGTCTTGACCCTTCTGTTTCCTTTCAAAGGAAAACTTCGTGCCCCCCTGGAAACCTTTTACTCAAAGCACACCTTGCTGAGCGTTTTCTACAGAGTGTTCAACAGCTCTATGAGTATCTTCCTCTGATACTCTTCTCCCTAAACTCGAAAAATATTTCTCTCTGTGCACACTTGCACTCGCTCGATGCCCGCCTGACAGATCCCTACAGAGTTCTTAATGAATCTATCTCTCTCCGAACTCAACACAGAGTTCTTCCTGTGCACTCCTTGCACTTCTGCTGATGAAATTTCAACGGTATCTCTCATGAGATTCTCTGAGGTTAAATCACCTCTATCAATGCACTCCTTGCAGACAATGTGCACTCCTTTCACTTGAAACTCACATGAGAGAAACAATTGAAACTTAATTATTACTTCACCAGTTCACACATTACTCTACAGTCTGACATTGCTTCTGTCGTGGTTTTATGATACCGTTACTCCTCCTGAGCTTCTTAACACGACCAAGGTAACATATTGGCACTCAGGAACGTTTTTAGGTCAAAAATTGGTTCCTCTAGACACAATTTCCACCTGAAACTTTGGGTCCAAAGACCACTTATCCCGCCCATCCAGGTTCGACATTAAAACCTTGGCTCTGGACTCAAAATTTTGTCTACCTCGACAACAATTATTTCTGAAACTTTTTCTTCAACTTCCACTAACATGGCCCATCCAGGCTTAGTGCTGTAACCATGCTCTGGTACCAATTTGTAACATCCTCAGCCCTCCAAAGACTAGGCAATGCTATCGACAAAACCTTAACTTAGCCTTTAAAGCTAAGATACCAAATTGTAACATCCTCTGGGCTGTCAACCCACGCCAGGAGTAATGCTACTGCAGAATAACACTTATATAATATGAATTTAAATGAAGATAAATGACTTAACATAGAGTAAATACATAATTACTGCTAACATGCATCATCGAGGACATTAACAATAATTCATATGCGCAACAAAATACATGATAACATATAAGCATCACATGCATGCATAACATATAATTAAGCACAAGCTGATACTTATCTTTTGGAATGATGGTAACACCACCAACTGTGTGGAGACCTTCCATGAACCTCCCAGCCTTAAACCACGCTGCTCATCACTCTCAGCAGTAAGTCACCCCTGATCTAGGACTAATCTCCACCAGGAAAAGGAATCCTAGGATAGGCAAGGTCAATCAGGAAGACACACAGTTACAAAGGAAGGATTCTCTCCTAGGAGTCACTTATGCCCACTGCTCATAGACCCTCATTCCCCACATGCCTATCCCACCCCAGGAGTATGCACCTTCACTGTCACCCGGATAGTCCTTCAGCTTCTAAACCTCCCTTGCCTTGGGCTTCAGCAACAAACCGGACCAGAAGTCTCCGAGCTTTGTGGCAGCTATAAGACCCCTTCTAGGAATTCTCACTTCCTCCATGCGCTCTCTCACCTGGAGAGGGTCGCTTGCAGGTCTGACAGCCTGATTTCTTCAACTTGGTTTCTGACACAGTTGGGGCAACCGTAAGACTCAGCACGAGCATACAATGACCAGCAAGCCAGACGCAACCCACAACTGCGTGGACACAACCACTAACTGTACAAATAGGTACGAGCTCTCCCAAAATGGTGACAGTCAAGCGCTAAGGCATAGAAAGGCTCAACAATTATGGGACATTTGGGTTTCCCCAACCAACAATATAGGATAGACTCACGGCTCTGGTTTCGGATATGCATAAGGTATATAGAGATTCCACGTAGAGACTCCCATAATTCAGGTAAAGTATCTAATATAAAACACCCAATAGAGGTCGACTGAGAATGCCCATGAGTTTAGACGGAGGATGGAGAATGGAAGGTCGAACCTTAGACCTAGGTGATGGATGCAACAATTCAAAAAAAAACCCCCAACATGGATTATTTCCTGGGTTAAATTGCATGTGCCTGGGCCAACAGATGTCACCCATGAAGCATGCTCCTCCTCCTTGGGAGTCACTTGTCCTTCCAAGACTTAGGATATAAAATAAATTTTACATGGTTTTGAAATAATAATAAAATATTATTCTTAAGGATGTAAGCCCTAAAGCTTAACCCCTTTTCCTACCTCTCATCCCCCTCTCCCTTACCCATTTTGTGGAAGATTAGTCCCCCATCACTCTTTCTTCATGGTCAGTCTGTACGCAACAATGTGTATTTTTTATTAATGATTTTGCATAATTACATACATAAAACAGGCTCCTGGCCTTAACATTCTAGGCTCTCTGGCCTAATCACCACATAAGCCTCCTAGCTTATTATAACTCGGCTCACCAACCTATCCAATATGTTTACAATTCATAATTACAACTGGGGCTCTACCAGGGGATATTACACAAACCAACTCCCTATTGCAAAGATGCTCTAGGTCTCCCCAAGTTGTCCAATGCACCCAAGTGCTTCACCTCACTACAACCCATAAATTCTTCCCTTTACAATCACTTATGTGATCACCCTCTACATTTCACTTATGTGATCACTTCTGCATTTATCTATGCGACAAGTTGTGCAATGGATCCTGCATTCCATTGCCTTTCCCAAGTTCTTTGTTCTCCAACAAAATTTGTCCTTCGTCTCTCCAATTTGTGCACAACAGGTCCGACATTGACTTCCATCACACATCAACCAACCAAGTTTTCCTCTGCGATCAAGTCTACGACAAGTTCTGCGATGAAATCTATGACGAGTTTTGTTATTACCCACCCTATCCAAGTGATTTGTTTTTCCACAAACTCCACTCTCGGTCTACACAAGGTGTGTGCCTAGCTTAACCCTCCCATCGCACCATCAATCGAACCTCTGTTGTAATTTTGATGCAAATTCTAAGATGAACAAGTTCATTGCACCGAACTATTCACCAAGTATATGAACGTTCCCACTGAACTGCCTTTGCAATGGATTTCCTTCTCAACAAATTTACCCTATCCACTATCATTGCTACAGTAGTAGAGCATGATTCAAGCTCCGATACCATCTATTTTTGAGATATTTGTGAATATCTCCCCAACCCTTGTCCAAAATCTGTATTGAATCTTTTCTGATACCATATGTCACATCCCCACAACCTGCCTTACATTCTTGCACCTTTTGAGGGTGTGTGACACCGCAAAATTTCTCACTTGGTTGCTTGGCAACACCAAGGTTACTTCGTTCGGACTATGCCTCTTTACTGGTGAGTAACACTCCTACTCTAGTACAACTTTTGTATACATGGACATTCATTAATTTCTTTAAATCTTAGTCATATTTAAGTATACATCCAAGAACATGAAAATCCAGGAGAACAACAACGGAAGAAATGAAAGACAAACTCAAATATAATGTGGGTGGCACAAACTGTTCCTAACACCCAAAAAAGACTTTGTTATAGAAGAACAATTACATCATGAGCACTATCTACTTAGTTTACAACTTCGGTAGTGTCAAACAACTCGCCCCACCTCACCAAGACACTCTTGAATAGATTCGTCACCACAATACTCTTTGTTGCAACCATATCCAATGGCACTTGCAGTGCATATTAGATGTGCCTACAACCACAACCTTGTTGTCTCTTTGTTTCCAAAGACTCTTCCTCTTCGTTTCCACAAACTTCACATATTTCGGTTATGCCTCACACATGCCCCCACTGACCTGTGTTTCCTGACATAGCCAAAAATTTCCCAAGAGAAATTTTCCCAACTCTATCCATCGAACCCTCCTCATCAAGGTAGCACAAGTCCTCCTAGAGTGGAGCAACTTGGCTCCTTGAGAGAGATCCCCCTCTTCATCTTCCTCAGAATCGTAGAGCTCTCTTTGTCTCCAAGTTTTTCCCAAAAAATATTTCCTTCCTTGGCTGTGTTCCCTTGTTCTCTTATAGGCTCCCCATAGGTCACCATCATGAACCATCATTTCCTTTGGGGGTGTTGCGCCCCTTCACAAACCCATGTCCAAATAAATCACCATGTCCCTTTTTGGACCCAGTCTCCCAACAAACCAATGCACCCTCAATCATCGTGCCCCTTGGGACCCAAATGCCCAAACTTGGTGTGCCCCTCATTTCAGTGCACCCCATCGCTTGAATCGATTTGTCCCCTTAGGGGCACACACCCCTTAGTTGATTCAATTCAACTATCTTAAGTGACCCCCCCATGCCTTAGCCAATTTTTCTTTGTCGATGAAGCACCCAAGACACCTTGGGTGGAGTCGTCCCTTCGCATGTTGTGTGCCTAAGGAACCCCAATTCCCCTCTATATGAAGAAATATGTTTATTCATTTGCAATGATTATCCTACCTCCCTAATTTGGTGTGTGGTGGAATTGCATGCACCTAAGCTAAGATCCAAAGGCCTTACAATATGTATAATAAAAAATAACAATTTGAACAAATTTTATATCATTAACACATTAAGAGATGGTTTTTTTCATTTTCTTAGAAGTGGTGGTTAGGGTTTTACCCTAGTTTATCATTAATGTAGATGATGTTCCCTTTAGCCTCCCTCTATGTTACACCACATTCCTCCTCCTCCTAGCAATTGATGCAATTTTCCTCTCTCATCGCAGTTCTCCCCTTCTCATCAAAGACAACATCTCCAAATTTGGTAATGGTCTTCGAATTTTCAGCCTTAGGGTTGGCTTCGACCTTCATAAAATATCTCAAATCACCTCAACACATATCTTATCCTCATGGTAAAGTGAAGCATATATCATCCCCCTCTCCTTTGGGAAAGTGGGACCTTTTATCCTTGATAGTTTATCTGAATATCTCTTTAGGATTGGCACATATCCCTTCTTGGATGCAATGACCCCTAGGAAATCCTTGAAATACATAGTGCTAAAGACGAACCCTAGACGAATGTTTTCTCCATAACTTATAATATGTTTGTTAATAAATCTTGGACCCATCCTTATATGTAGTAGAGGACATAAATAAACAATATTATTTTGATAAAGAGGTGTTAAAAATTTGAAGGCATCAAGCCAACACTAGTAGTCTTTCACCAATGGATTTATTACGCTTGGAAACTAGAATAAAGGAAAAATCCTACATTTACCCATGTGCAAGATGCTTCTTGATAGTGCAATTTGAAATGAACAAGGATAATATTGAGTCCTTAATTCTAGCCCATGGTTTTGGGGTAAATATGTACTTCACGTGAATCCCTAGACTCCAACCTTCAACCTTACATTGGATTCCCTCTCCAACACTCTAGCTTGAGTAAGACTGCCTAACCTTCTACTATAATTATGGGATTATATGACTCACATGATATATGAAATGGTAGAGGTAAATTTCACTTCAAGAGTGAGGATACAAAGAAATGTTGCAGCACTACATATGCTCTCATATATCTAGATATGGATTTTAGCAAAGGCTTCCCCGCATGACATTGATAGAAAAGTATTACATTTGGAATAAAACGTTGGATTATGAGCGAGTTTCCTTTCAATGTAGGGTCTTCTTTGAAACAATGAATGTATTTTCCTATTGTACCAAGAAACCCAAGGTCATGTTCTCTAGAAAAACTTAATGAAAACCCAAATGGTGGGATACAGTGATGAAGGCACATCACTTAATTATTTAAGGACCCTAAAGAGTCTATCCATCATATCACAACTCCACCAATCCAAAAAAATCCTTCATATTTGGGTTTGGTTCCCACCCAATAAGGAAATAATCCTTTTTCCCACCACCAATCAAGTATCCCTTACAATAGTCCCCTTGGTTGATCTAGATCCCTGAATTGTTTCTCTTGAAAGAAGAAGAAGAAGAGCCTATCCTTGTCACTCAGACGACCTAGTTGAGTTGGGCTGACTAGATGGAGGAAGAAGAAGAAAATTTGGAGGTCTCAAAAGTACCATAAACTCTCCGAGAAAAAGAAGAGAATATTGTGATGGAATGGACAAAAGGCAATCAACAAGAACTAGCCACACCACTTTTAAGGACCTAACCTCCCTAACCCCTCACATAGATAGAATAATATATTTCCATGTAATAAAGGTCGACATTAGTTAATAAGGCATATTTAATAAATGGGAATAAGTCAATGTAAGAAGACCTAGTAGAAGCTTCATCTTTTAGAAGGATCTTCCTCTAGAATGATATTTAGAAGATAAAATTAGTATAAATAAGAGTCATGAGAAGTTTTTTCTTGAGAATTATTGTAATAGAGCACTACTCTGTTGGAGGTTGCCCCCTCAAAGAGGCAAGTGAGCATTGTTTCCTATCAATAAAGGTATTATTTTGGTGTTGTAGTTTCATTTATTGTGTTCTTTCGTTGTTATTCTCTGCAATATTTTTGTTTTCGGCTATTATAATAGATTTGGTACCTTACAAGTTGTATCAAAGCACTTTCCTTGGCAGAAAATTGTGGGTTATTTTTTTTCAAGGTAGAGACGTATTCTGAAATCTTAAAGCTACATATATATGTTGTTTAGCGCATAAATCTATGGTCGGGGAATCATACACGAAGTAACTACAAGTGGTACTCAAGCGCACATTGTTGGCCACCCTTGTAACCCTTGTTGGTACTCCTTCGAGTGGTAGCGCATTAGGAAACACATGTATACAGATCAACCTAGATATCGCAAAGCCCTCTATAGATAAACCAATCGGCCACCTGAATTCTATTGTTCCATCAAGAACAACACTAAAAAATATACTCTCTAGTACTTGGGTTGTCGAGTAGTATGACTAAGGGAATGATCTAGCCTCCTTAGTTGGTGCCCTGAGATATTGGAACAAGTACTATTGTTGGACCTCGCACATATATCAGATAGCTATAGCACAAGGAAAACCCTTGTCTATAGAAAACCTAAATACCCTAATCCTTGGGACAAAAACATAAACATAACAAACAATATCTATTGTCGTGCAACTTTACCTCTTGCATTTTGGTTGCGAAATTACTACACATTTTTTCCTGTTAAGAATTTGGGCCTTTCAACATTGTAGTATTCTTTAGATCGGAGTAGAACTTTGTACATGTAAAAACAAATGTTTTGGGCTTGCTCACACTCTTATTTGAGACCTGTCCCAATGGACTCCTCTTTTCATCCCAATCGTAGTAATACCTATCATTTTTTAGCAATTTTTTCCTATGGTCTCGACCCCCTTTCTGACACCCCTACTTGGGACCTATTCCATTGGACTCCTATTTTAATCCGGATCACAGTGATACCTATCATTTCTTAGCCTTGTTTTTATGACGACACACCCACCCTTTTCACTCACCATTCTTTCTGACCTCTTCCAGTATTTTCCCCTCACCATGGTGTTATAGCAATATTTGCCTCACTATTGCTATCTTGCACATAGGGCCTTTTTCCATTTCCCTATGTAGACTTGTTATCCCTTTTTGACGAATCCAGAGCTAAAAATATACATTTTTCCACATATACACTCCCTTTCTATTATGCAAGATGCGTATACGCTGACTGCTCCACTACAGCCCGTGTACATCAGGATTTGTGACAGAAAATACAAAAATGAGGTCAGGTTTCCATGTCACGACAGAAGATCTTTGATCCTTGGCCTTTCATATACTGGAAATGTTATGACTCGGCCCTTCAAATACATTCTGAAGGCTATAAGAACACAATTTTGAGCTATGGAAAAGGAGGAGAAAGTAGTCAACTTTGAGAGCAAAGTTACTCTAGAGAAATTACTTCATATTGAGTCTGCATCCCTTTGTCCCTCAAGTCTGAACATAGTGTTCAACCCCCAAGCTCTTTCCCTATTGTTGAGAGGACCTCATTGCCTCTTTACTATGAGGTTTCCTTTGGTGGAGGATTGAAGTGGTGGATACCCCGTTGGAAGGAACTTCGTTTCTTGGTTTTGAACTGTGCCGACACGGAAGTATGTAATGTTGTCACTTCAACTGATTAATTATTAATAGAAATACTCCTTTCCTGTCCTATTGGTATCTTGAAAATATATGATTATTATCCATGGTCATGTTTGTAATGTTTATTAATGGATTATGTTATCTGATGTGCTAACCCCTTTTATATTATCACTGTGTACTTGCTTTGCTTGTTTGTTGAGAACTTCTTGCAGGTATAAATCTTTGGGTCAAAGTGATCAATGGTGGAACATCATCGAACATTGGATCAAGGTAGGTCTCTTTATTATCTTGCACATTAGTTTATATAGCATATGTTGGAATTGAGTTGACTTCTCTAGTCATACCTGTCTGTTGTGGTTTACCCTTGGCCATAGATAGTTTTTCCCTCATAACAGAAATGGAAACTCCATTGGGGATTGATCTTCCTTCTAAGGGTTGAAGTACTTTTTCTTCTTACATTTCTCTTTTTCCTTTGTGTTTCTAGTCGTACCACTGCTTGACATATTCTGTTCACTCTGGGTCTGAGTTTTCATCCTTTTTCCCCTTCCTAGCCTTGTTTTAAAGCATATGCTCCCCTTTTGCCTTGACATTTGTGTATACACACTTGTTGTCTCCCTGCAAGATGCGTATATACGCTCTGTTCTCCTAAAAAGTCACGTCTACCACTTTCCCTTGCCTTTTTTCTTGGTTTAGTGACTCTTGGGTGGAATTTGAAGATTGTTGAGCCTTCTCGGGTCTCTGTAGTGCCTATTGAAATTGTCTGGGATGACAGGAAACATGTTTGGAGTTGAATTTTTGGGCGTAGTCTTTCTCTTTGTTTTCCTTTTTTTATTTGTCCTTGTTCTCTGGGCTATTTGCTTGGTTGCTTGGTATTTCACTCGAGTTATTTCCTTTATACACAGTAGAATTTATATATCAAGCTGCTCATCAGTCCATGCATTTTCTTTTTAGTATATTGAAAATACAAAAAAATAGGCATTTTGCATTGGTTAGTATTTTTGTCGTTGAACTTTTATCATTAGCTTAGTGCATTTAGCGAAAGGTTTCATTTTACTTCTGAATTGCAGAGTTGAAACTGAAGACTGCACTGTTTTTATCAGCATATCATTCATTGAAAAGTTAAAGATAGGCTTTGCATTATATTCATATTTATTTTTCTTGCAGAGTCATAACATCATGAGTTTCACTTCCATGCCTTTTTGAGTAATCCTGACCAATAAAATTTACGCTTTAAACTAAAATTTATTAGTCACGATTTTATTTTTAGGGTGCACAAACTAGCCAAGGATTTAGTGCCTTGGAATAGGATTTTGTGAGTAAACTTTTCCAAGGAAATTAAATCAACATATGTGTCTGAGACAGGGAGATGAGAAGTCCATTATATAATTAGTAAGATTAGGGGGCTCCTCTCACACCAGAGTTAATCATGAGGTTGCGTGAATTTAGTTGAAGGGATAACCCCTGGATACTCACCTAGCGTTAGAGATATTTCTGTGGATTTATTCATATTTGGGGATCTTGCTAGTACCCATACCTCTGTGAGAGGTGGTGCTTTCAAGGTTTCGGTCTTTTCTACCCTACCCATATGATGATATGAACTTACGACTGCTCACTTGTGCATCGATTATACAGTGGTTTATTAGTTGCTTGACTTAGGTATCTCATAGGTTAGTTGCAGGGGTTATTTTGCTTGTACCCTGAGTCAGATAGGGGTTGGACAACACACAACCTTTATGGAGGATTACCTCTCCGAGGGGATCTGACTGACTGGTTGTTAAGCCTACGAGGGCCCTTATAATTGATTATGTTACCTCCAAAATTTAGCGGGGAGTCTCAAGGCCCTCTTGGATGAGGCATACCGTCTTTAGCGAGGGAGGCCACTCAACCACTTTAGCCCATTTGCATGCATATTGGTCGTTTGAATTTTTGGTATGCTCTTTGACTGCTAGTTGGCCTTAGGATATATTTTTATTTTTGAAGAGTCTTAAGTCATCGTGGAGTCAGACCAACTTCCTTGTTGGTCCCGTTGGTTGTTACAGTTACCACTGGTTTTCAAGTTCTTTCCTTCTAAAACGCATAGAGTTATCAAGAGTGGTACACACACATCCACTTATCAGACTTGTGGTCCCATAAGGATGAGTATCGAATCTAGTCTTCAGAACACTAGGAGTTCTTCCACTCCCATACCCACTATAGTTAATGTAACCCCTTTGACACCTGCAACCACTACAGTTGCAGTGCCAAAGGCTTATACCAATATTATGGCTCGACCTGTAGTTAATGCTTCATCTCTTACCTTAAACCCTTTTGGGGGTTTTGGTCACTCGTCGAGCTACAATGTTCAGACTATCCCCATGGATTCTAGTCCATTTTCATATGGTATGCCTAACTTCACTTCGTAGTTTTCGACTGCCATCCCAAATGCTGGCCCTAATGCTATCTTTGGACTTGGGGGAACTACACCTCCTTACACTCCTTTCCCATTTGGTAGTTCTCATATTACCCAAACAAATCCTAATGTAGGAAGTGTCCCTATTCTTAACCCCAGGTCTAATCCTTCTATGGTTGGATGGAACAACCCAGCTGGCGGACAAGTTCCGCCCTATATCCCTATCTCCTCGGTGTCAATTCCGACCAATACTTTTGGCATGACGAATACAATTCAATCCTTCGGGTTCCCACCTGGAGGAGGTCAGTCTTACACTTTGGGCACCCCCCAACCTGGATTCAATCTAGTTGGGGGCAGTTTTCATAACCCCCAGCCTGGATCTAATCTAGCTGGGGGAAATTTTCACAATCCTTATCAGAACATTCCTGTTGGAATGATGCCCAACCCATCATATACGAATCAACCCGGAGGAGGACCTTATAATTTTGGACAGGGTTTTGGTACTTACCTGAATCCTAGATGGAATGCAGTTCCCAACAAACAATATTTCACGGGAGGATGGGGCCAGATGTAGCAACCATGTCTCCCTTTTCTAGCCATGCTCAGTCTACTAGATTTGTCTAAGTTAATGAATGACCCGGTGATTCATGATCCCACATGGCCCCCAATCCCCACCAAACTTCCTTCAGACATTCCAAAGTTTGAATATAAGAATAGAGAGGACCCTGGTGAACACGTCACTACCTTTCACCTTTGGTGCTCATCGAATTCCCTGAACCATGATTCTATTAGATTGCGATTTTTTCATCGCACTCTCATTCGATTTGCTTCGCAATGGTACATTGAGCTACCTAGGGGGACATACGGGTAATTTAATCAGTTGGTGGTAGCCTTTCTCAACTACTTTCAATTTCCCATTCATTATGATGTTGGCCTCGATCTTTTTTCGACTTTAGGCCAGGACACCGCTACTCACATCTCAGATCACATCCAAGAATGGCGTAGATGAAGGAAGTTGATTAAGACTCCTATACCCCTGACCTTTCTTCTAGAATGGTTCCTAAAGTCTTTGCACCCTCCTATATCGAAGGACGTTTCTACTTCCAGGGTCTCCAATGAGGAATAGGCTATCTTTAGAGCCCAACAATTAGATTTAATATATGCTCAGTCTGGGATGTTATATCACCTTCTTCCAGAAGCACCACGGTCTAATTACGATCCTAGGAAAAAACTGGGACCTCATGCCGATGGCATTGTAGGATCCGCCAATGTAAAGTCAGCAGACTTGAAAATAAAGTCTGTCGGAGGACCAAATTCGTATGGATCCTCCAAACCCACCCAGTCGACGGATGTACATTCTGTGCAATCGTCGAAAAACCCAAATGGTGACCATCAACCAGATGGGAACAAAAGGAAAGGTCGAAACAATCGTAAGGGTGGGAAGAATGGTAACAAACCCAAGGACAAAGATAATAATGGGAATCATAATGATAATGCTGGAGAGGGCAAGAAAGAGAAACGTAAGGTGAATATTCCTTGCAAACTTTGTACTAATGACCACCTTACACACTTATGCCCCAAACTTGCGTAGGTTGCAAGGCTTTTAAATCTACCACCCACTGTGCTGACAAATCCATTCCCACACAACTATCACTTAGCCTCGAGCTCTTCAAATGCCGAAAATGCGCCTGGTGGAAGTCAAAACCCACCACCGCAAGATGGAGACCGTGTTTGTATCAATATGGTCGACACAAAAATCGATATAGCCACCTGTTCTCGAGATTATAGATTTTCAAAAGCTAGTACCAGTCTAGAAGCTCCTCCTCCCCCTCCGAAGATGAATTCATAGATTGAGAAACCAAATCCACTGCCTTGTATTCCGAAAGGAGTACTCAAGTGCTCTACCCACAACCCTAATGCTACAACCGCCCATAACTACTCTATTGTTGAGGATCTGGCCCAAACCCCTTGTGCGATGTCGTCTTTGGAGGTAGTCCGGATGTGTCCATCACAAACGAATGCCTTACTCTCTGCCTTAGGAGCTCTAGAACCTAGTGGCTCGAAAGTTCTCAAGTTTGATTTCATGAATGTGAAGCCTCGCTTACCCTACCATGTGGCTTTCCAAATCCACATGGAGTATTCCAATTATACTATTAAATGAGAGGTCGTATCTTGCTCGCATGATTGGCTAGATGAAGCTTTTCCTTTGGATGAAGCCATCCTCGAATCCATGAATGGTTCTGAGAGACCTTGGGACGATATGCATCATCGATCTTATTTTATCCCAAGTCTGGAAAGAATCGAGCAAGATGATTTCCGGTCTACCTTGAGTGAGATAGTCGGTCATGCTGTAGTTCCACTTGAAACGCATGGAATTTATGTCAAAGGAAACATGGTGAGTATTTATCCTACCATCTCGATCGATATCTCTCGTACCCCTAGCAATATTGAGAACGTAAATATATGCGGTTTGTTCTCCAGAATAAATTTTTATCTACATCGATCTCTTCAAAGAATTTCGAGATGTATTCGCTTGGTCATATGAAGAGATGCCAGGGATCGACCCTCGTATTGTCGAACATGAGATTAGGAATTATTCAGATGCTAAACCTGTTTGGAAACATCTTAGAGCTGTTAATCCTAGGAAGGCCCCTGCTATTAAGGAAGAGGTGGAGAAGCTACTTAATGTTGGCTTCATCTACCTAGTTCCCTTGACCGAATGGGTATCCAACCCCGTTCCTATGAATAAAAATCAAGGAACCATTCGTGTGTGTATGGAATTTCGCGACATGAACAAGGCTTGTCCTAAAGATAACTTCCCCATGCCTTTCATTGATTAGATTCTCAATGAGTGTGCGGGAAGTGAAATATTTTCTTTTATGGATGGATTTTCAGGATATAACCAAATCCAGATCAAACTTGAGGACCAACACAACACAACATTCATATGTCCTTGGGGTACTTTTGCATGTCGGAAAATTCCTTTCAGCCTTAAAAATGCCGGAGCAACCTTCCAATGCACCATGACATTCTCTTTTCATGATCTCAAGCACATAGTCAAAGCCTACCTTGATGATCTTGCTGCTCACACTCGCAAGAGAGTGGATCATGTTATACACCTTTGACTAGTTTTTGAAAGATATCGTTACTATAGAATCTAGTTAAACCCTCATAAATGCATCTTTTGCGTTAAGTCTGGTCGTCTCTTAGGGTTCCTAGTTTCCAAGACTATGATCATGGTGGATCCTCTTAAGGTTGAGGCAATACTTCAGTTGCCACCCTCGCACACGATTAGACAACTTCAAGGTTTACAGGGGAAAGCTAACTTTCTGCGTCAGTTTATAGTGAATTATGCCAATATCACTAAGGTTTCATGCACCTATTGAATAAAGACACCCTTTTATCTGGGATGAGCGAGCCTAGGAGTCTTTTGACGCCTTAAAGAAATCCTTGGTATCGACCCCTATGCTGAAATCTCCTAATTACAGTAGAGATTACTTGTTGTATATTGTCGTGTTTGAAGAGATGATTGGTATGGTTCTAGTTTAGGAGGATGATGAGCTCCATGAGCATGCCATCTACTATCTCAGTCAAAATTTAGTCAGTCCTAAGCTTAATTACTCTCACGTTGAAAATCTAGCTATGGTTGTCATTCACGCAGTCCAACATTTACGTCACTATATATTTCTTTGCAAGACTATTGTGGTTGTTGATGTCAATCCATTTTAGTACATCCTCACTAGGCGTATCATAAGTGGGAAATATAATAAATGGATTGTCATCCTACAAGAATTTGATCTCGACTTTGCTTCAGCCAAGTCCAAGAAATCACTAGTTTTTGCAGAGTTAGTATCTGATTTTCCACAATTAGACGAGGATGTTATCCATGTCGATTCATTTGCATATGAACACATTTTCCTTGTCTCGTCATCCGACCCCTGGTATGGAGACATTGTTTTATATCTGCAAACCTTGAATTTTTCTCAACATCTCTCGTGAGATGATCGACGACGTGTTAGATACCAAGCCAAAAAGTATACCATCATCGGTGACACTTTTTATCACCTAGGAATAGATAATATCTTACATCGTTTCTTAACTCACGAGGAAGCCGAGTCAGTCCTAAATGATTGACACAAAGGGGATTTTGGTGGTCATCTATCCGGGCTTGCGACAACCCAAAATATCCTGTGAGTCGGTTATTTCTGGCCTGCTATCTTTAAAGATTGTATTGAAGTGGTTAAGAAGTGCCACCCCTACTAGGTGTTCACTCAAAAAATGTTCTCACACCGAGCCCCTCTTCACCCAGTCATTATCATCGGTCCCTTCACCAAGTGGGGGGTAGATTTCGTCAATTGCAACCCAACTTTGACTGGGGAGCATAAACACATTATCATGGCCATCGACTACTTTACCAAGTGGGCCAAAGCCATGCCTACCATAAAATCCAATGGGAAAACTGCAGCCTTCTTCGTGTTCAACCAAATTATCGCCTGGTTTGGTATCCCGAGTAAGATTGTCACTGATCATGACAGTCACTTTCAAAATTAAATGATGGTAGAACTGGAATCTAAGCTGGGGTTCAGACATGGTCATTCATATCCTTATTACCCCCAGGAAAATGGCCAACACTCACAAACAAGATCTTGAAAACCGCATAGCTACCCACATTGACTCCAAAATGGACTACCTGAAAGAGGAAATGAAGAACGAATCATTTCCCACCTTTCCAGCCAACTTGAATCCCACCTTGAGTCTCAAATTGACTCATTTTCTAACAAGGTCCTGGAAAAACTACCAATTTTTGGACTCCATTCCTCATCCAACCAACCTTCTAACCTTGAAGGTACCACTTCCTCCAATTCCCAGCAATTTCGATCCAACCCTTTTCATCGTGATATGTTTCTTCCACGAGTGGAGGTGAACAAATTTTATGTCTAGGATACCACTGGTTGGGTCACTCAAATGGAACACTACTTCTTGCATGGAATCATCGATGATTTGGCCAAAATTCATTACAATGTCCTCTGTTTGGACCCTAAGTGGTGGAAATGGTGGCAATGGCATCGAAAATCACATCAAGGATATGTGGCTTGGACCTAGTTTGTGGATGAAATTTATGATCGCTTTGACACTGATACACACTCCTTGGGTCATCTCACCAAATTGAAATAGTCAGGTATAGTGGAAGAGTTTATAGTTTCATTTGAGCAATCAACTTTTAGAACAGGGGGCATGTCTAATACTTTTTTCCGAGAATTCTTTATCAGTGGCCTCAAGGATGATATCCAAGCCCAAGCCCTCATGACTCTCCTCCAGACTTGGCTGGAAGCTACTCAATGTGCCAAGGAAGCCCAACAAGTTTTTTTTTCCAACACCACAAACCCTTTTCCCCTCCACGCCCTACCCTTCTACTCATGCTCCTCATCCCACCACTCTCAATATCCAAAAAATAACCTGAGCAAAAATGTATGAACACCAACCCAAAGGTATTTTCTATAATTGTGGTGAATTTTTGTTTTCGAGGAATAAGTGTAAGGAATAAAATTTGTTCATGGCCATCTCTAAGGATGTTGCTAAAGATGATATCGAGGCTTTTCATGCAATCGATCTACCTGAGATAGCTCCTCTCACTTCGACATCTGATCCACGAGAATTTGAACTGGTCATTTCCTTTAATGTACTCATTTTCTTATTTTCTCCCCAAACCCTCAAGCTAATTGGCTACATTAAAAATAGGAATGTCATCATCCTAATTGACAGTGGTAGAACTCAAAATTTCATTCATCGATGTATTGCTCAAGAAACCCATTGCTATATCCATGTCGTTGACAATTTTCAAATCATGATTGCCAATGGGGGTTCTATGAAATGTGGAGGGAATTGTGAAAATGTGCATCTCCAAATTGTCCAGTACAACCTAAAATCTCATATGTTATCTATTGACATGGGTGGTTGTGACATTGTGTTAGGTGCAAAATGGTTACACACTCTCAATCCCATCCTTGTGGAGTTTAAGGAACTCACCATGTATTTTAAATAGGATGGCCAACAATATAAGTTCCAAGGCATTAGAACAGGCTCCCCTGAGATCATTAATTCCCATCGAATGGAAAAACTCCTAAACAAAGGTCATTTCGACATTATTTCCCAACTCAATTCCATTCAAGCAGTTGAGGCACCATATGTGCATCTTGACCTCCAATCTATATTTTATAAACACCAAACTATTTTTTCCACTCCCCATGGCCTTCCCCCTTCCCGTGGTGTTCATAATCATCCCATTCCTCTAGTTCTGGCTAGTCTTCCTCCCAATGTCTGCCAATATCATTATCCCTTTTCCTAGAAGAATGAAATTGAGAAAAAATTTCAAGAATTTATCGACGCATGTGTCATTTTCCATAGTACTAGCCCCTATTCTTCTCATGTGGTCATGGTCCTCAAGAAAGAAGGAACATGGTGCATGTGTATTGACTTTCATTCTCTCAACAAACTCACCATCAAAGACAAGTTTCCCATCCCTGTCATTGATGATCTAGTGGATGAATTGAGTGGTGCTCACTACTTTACTAAACTTGATCTTTATTCTAGTTACCACAAGATACATATGAAAAAGGTTGGCTTTCCCAAGATGGCCTTTCACACTCATGAGGGCCACTATGAGTTATTGGCCATGCCCCCTCCACTTTGCAAAGTCTCATGAATCATGTCTTCTATCTTTTTCTTCGTCATTTTGTCTTATTTTTCTTTGATAATATTCTCATCTATAGTAAAACATGGACCACCCATCTTTCCCATGTGGATCAAGTTCTCCATCTCCTTTTTCAACACCAAATTTTCCTCAAAAAATCTAAATGTTCCTTTGGAGCCTCAAAAGTGGACTATTTGGGTCATATTGTTGGCAAGGATTGTGTCAAGGTGGATCCTAAGAAAATTGAAGCTATGCAGGATTGGCCTCGCCCCAAAAATCTCAATATTTTGCGTGATTTTCGGGGTTTAATGGGCTATTATCACAAATTTGTTGAGAACTATGGAAAAATTGCAGCACCTCTCAGAGTCTCACTTCTCTAAAACAAAACTCTTTCAGTTGGAGTCCTACAACCGATGAAGCCTTCCATGCTTTGAAAGAGGCTATGTGCACAAATATTGTCTTAGACCTTCCCAACTTAAAAAATAATTTTGTCTTGGAATGTGATGCATCAAGGAAAGGAGTTAGTGCAGTTCTCATGCAAGAAGGATGATCGATGGCCTTCACCAGTAAAAAAATTTCGAAGCGACGTTTGGGCCAATCAATATATGAAAAGGAAATGCCAGTTATTCTACATGTTATGGATCTATGGTGTCCTTATCTATTGGGCCAATGCTTCCAAATTAAAACCGATCATCATAGCCTCAAGCATTTTCTAAAACAATAAATTTCATCCCCAAAGCAACAAAAATGGGTCACTAAGATCTTTGGATATGATTATGAGATAATTTACAAGAAGGGAAAAGAAAATGTGGTTGTTGATGCTCTTTCCCGGAAGTATGAATATGAAGGATCCTTTTTCTCTCTCTCCTTCATTGTACTAGATTGGCTCCAAGCCGCTCACCAAGAATGGTTGCAAGACCCCAAAATTTTGGGCCTTATCCAACAGTTGCAAGCCAATTCTCTAGTTTCTCCAGGGTACTCTTGGCACAATAACAAGCTTCGCTACAAAGGCCATCTATATCTCAGCAAATAGTCACAAATTAAATCTTAAGTTCTTTTATAGCTTCATGCTTCCCTCACAGTCGGGCATTCAGGGTTCACCAAAACATATGAAAGGGTCAAACGATCCTTTTTCTAGGATGATATGAAATAGTTAGTCAACACCTTTGTGGCTGAATGTGATGTCTGTCAACAGAATAAGGGAGAAATAGTCAAGACCCTAGGAACACTTCAACCACTGCTGATTGCATTAGCTATTTGGAATGATATTTCTATGGACTTCATTTTTGGCTTACCTAAATCAGGAAATAAATCAGTCATCATGGTGGTAGTTGATCATCTTTCCAAATATGCTCATTTCTTTGCTCTCGAACACCCATTCACAGCCTCCATAGTGGCTCAAATTTTCATGGATAATATCTTCATGCTTCATGGAATGCCTCATTCTATTGTATCTAACTGATATCCCACATTTACTAGAAATTTTGGGCAAGAATTGTTCCATCTCCAGGGCACCTAATTGCATCCCAACACTACCTATCATCCATAGACTGATGGCCAAACTGAATTTGTCAACAAGTGTTTGAAAACATATTTTAGGTGTTTTGCATCTGAATGACTGAGTCAGTGGACTCAGTGGTTACCCTTCGTTGAATGGTGGTACAACACATCTTACCATATAGCTAATTGCATGACTCCTTTTGAAGCAATCTATGGAAAAAAATCCACCATTGGTTCTCTCCTACATGGTAGGTATATTGAATTTTTAGGAGGTTGAAAACAATATTGCAGTTCATGAGGCCATTCTCCACACCATCAAAACAAATTTGGTCATGGCCCAAAATCACATGAAGCAACAAGCGGATCAAGGTCGTTCTGAATGATAATTTATGGAAGGGGACAATGTGTTTCTTCGTCTACAACCCTATAAGAAGATTTCACTCAAACTAGACCACTGTCAGAATCTTGGTCCCAAATTTTATCATCCTTATACAATTCTCAAGTGAATGGAGTAGGTAGCTTACCAGTTATCTTTGCCCAATCAATCTAAGCTCCATCCTATTTTTCATGTCTCATACTTAAAGAAGGTTATTGGTACTAAGTGACAAACTAAAACCAATCTCCCTGATTTGGATGAAGAAGGTTCCATTTGGTTCCAGCCACAAGCAGTCTTGGACCAACACAAGTGTCGTCTCCGTCAACATACAATCAAGGAAGTGTTAGTGTAGTGGAAAAATAAAACTGATGAAGATGCCACTTGGGAGCCAACTACCATTCTGCAACAGTTTCCTCATCTCAAGCCTTGAGGACAAGACTATTTTTCAAGGGGGATGGCATGTTAGGTACCTAACCTCCCTAACCCCTCATGTATATAGAATAATATATGTCCATGTAATAAAGGCTGAAATTAGTTAATGATGCCTATTTAATAAATTGGAATAATTCAATGTAAGAAGACCTAATAGAATCTTTCGCTTCTTGAAGGATCTTCCTCTAGAATGATATTTAAAAGATAGAATTAGTATAAATAAGAGTAGGAATCATGAGAAGGTTTTTCTTGATAATTATTGCAATAGATCATTGCTCTGCTGGAGGTTTCCCCCTTGAAGAGGCAAGTGAACATTGTTTCCTATCAATAAAGGTATTATTTTGGTGTTGTGGTTTCATCTATTGTGTTTTTCCACTGTTATTCTCTGTAATATTTATTTTTTCGGCTATTATAATAGATTTGGTACCTTAAAACCACTCCATGACTTGTGGGTGGAATGGATAGAAGCTAGACCCAAGAAGAAAAAATTCAATCCACCCTTATAGAAAATGAACTATATGACAAGAAATCGCCATCATAATCTATTCTAGATATGAACACCCATTCAACTAAACTTAGACTCCCTAGTAAGAATATAGACTTAAATCATGTTCCAAAAGTGTGATTATTGGTTTCCAAAAGTGTGATTATTGGTTTCCAAAAGTGTGATTATCAGTTTCCATAAGTGTGATCATTGATTTTCAAACCTGTGATTATTGGTTTTCAAAAGTGTGATTACCTATTTCCAATGGTGTCACTATTGGTTTCCACTAGTGTGATTATCATTTTCCAAAATTACTCTAACATGGTGTATTTTTCTTAGAAAGTGTTGTCCCTGTTATCCCCATTTTGTGGGATAAATAAGGAGATGATGTCTTGAGGCCCTTAGGTTGCATATATGGAGTGTCGAGAGACCACATGATTAGAAATGTCCACTTGCACATATAGAAGCCTGCTTTATCACCACATTTTGATCCATTGTCAGTGCATCCACCACACCAGCTGGATTCTGGAAAGTAAATGGGTCTTTCTCCATGCGGTACAAGTCAGGTTTTGTGGCAGGTAATCACCCTAATATTGAGGCATTTAAACATGTTGTATTTCATTTTCTTTTGATTATAGAATTCCTGCTTGGAAATTATGCTTTTGACCATGTTTCACCTTGGTCAGTGTCATAGATTTCCTAGTAAGTGGCCAACCTTTGGGGAAGGTTTGTGACTAGGGTCCCTTAAGGTTTTATCATACCATTCCCTACCATACTTAAAAAATTCTTCTCATTACACTCCCATCATATTGTCTTCTTCTAATCCCTTTGACTTTAGTGACCCAAGAAGGGCATGTACATCATTTCATGGGAAGAAGGGGTTGAAGGCCGGGAGGGATTGTTGTTGGCTAAATTGGGGACCTACAAAAATAAATTATAGTGATGATTAAGGGGTTATTTGGAGGATGGGAGGTCTCATCACGAGGTGGCCTATCATGGTCATGGGTATTTAGCGGTATGACATTACCATCATCTGGTCAACAAGCCATGTTAGTGGTTCTCAGTTACACAACTGAGAGAAAGGGGGTCTCATCATGAGCTATCCTTATCATTTATGCAAGGTATTTGTGAATGATACTATCGTTATTTGGACACCAATCCAGGAAAGTGGCCTTCAACTTGTTCCTTAGAACATGAAATAAATATAATAAGGAAGAATGGAAAGAATATGGGCTTGGAAAAAGTGCATCGCAAATGAAGGTGCCACACACCCTCTACAAAAGGAACCCATAAATGAGATAATACGAGCCCTTGTATGTCATAAAAATAATTGACCTATGAAGTCTAAATCCCTTTCCACCTCATCACCCATTACATAACCTTGAAAGGCCATTCTTGGGAGCATCCCCTACTTTAGGGTTTTGGTCTACCCGATAGGACTTTTATGACACCCCTCCCATACTTAAACTTGGTCAAGTGTATAGGGTATTTGAGCATTTGTTTAATTTGATGAGGTAGTTTTGATGCACATGTTTAGGTTCCTTTCTTATTATATGTGGTTTAAAATTATCATGATATCTTTGACTTGAGATGTTTGGAGGGCGTACCCTTTTGTTTTGCAGTACTTTGCTTGGTGGGCAGTTTTGGGAGAACAAGCCTAGGTTGGGCTTCCATGGGGAAAGAATCCCATAGCTTGGATGTTGTAGGCCCACATATCAGATTACAAAGACATGCCTTCAGAGGCTTACATGGTATCATGGAGGATCTTTTTTAGCCCCTATTACCCAAACGACTTTCCTAGGAGAGGAAAAATGTCACATTTTGAGGCTTGACGTCATGCTTGAGGGGGTTTGATGGTGATGGAGTTATTGCACATTAACAATTGACATGTTTTGACTGGAGGAGACATAGGTTGGACCTAACACATGATGAGGAGGCTCAAGGAGCCCCAACAGCCTCCTTTTTCTTCTCCAACGACTTTCTCAAGGTGTCAAAATGTCCCCTAAAGGGGTGACATCATCTTATTTTTTAGAGTTTCTATTGTGTTAAAGTGAAAATTAAATATTATTATTTGGTTCAAGGGGTAAGATAAGGGTTGTTGACCCCTTATCTTATGTTTTACCCTTTCTAAGTGGACAAACTATGTTTTAAGACTTTTGTATAAATAGAGATCATGTGAATATCATTTCATAACATAGCTCTCCCTTGCGTAGAAGGATACTTAGCTGAAATTTTCGCTACTCTTGGAGAATTTCATCTCTCTCTTGCAATGTTATGGTTTTCTCTTGATATTGATCGATAAAAGTGGTGCACTATACTTGGAGGATTTTTCTCATGCTTGTTGATGGAATTTTCTAGGTCACTTAGGGTTTGATCTTGCATTTATTTGGAATTGGTAAGGAAATTATTGACTTGTTGTCTAAAATTCTTGCTTCTTCCATAATTGTTAGTGGGTGAACCCTTGGAGGAGTATAAGGGCATAAACCTTCCCAAATATTTCATTTGTTTTCTTGTGAAAGATCATTAATTACAAGGTTGCTTGAAGAATTACAAGGATGCATACCATCCAAGTTCACCTTTGTTTGTTTCACAAACCCTAGGGAGTAAAAGGGATTACACCCCTTGAGGTGATTCTATCATCTCTAAAGTCACGAGAATACATGCCTAAGGTGATAGTGGGTAGGTGTTCTCAAAGTTGTCGCCATTTTCGTAGTTGGGTCAGGATTTTTCCAAACTACAACTTGTGCGATAACAGTCCCCCAGGTTGTCCCCTATCTCTCATAAAGGGAAAGAAGGATATTGATTTGGAATTGAGCCCAATCTAAGGATTGGGTCAAGGAGAAGTTTGAATATGTTGGAAAAGACTTTATTTGAAAATTGGGCACAATCTAAAAATTGGGACGAGGAAAAAGTTTGAAAAAGTGAATTGAGGGTTAGATTTGGAAATTATAACTGATATAGAAATTTATGTCAAAGTAATACTCACTGAGGACTTATAACCACCTAATCTGTCTGGATTTTAGACTTGGTTGTCCAAATAGATATTTCAAATCGCTATGATATGTTCTCAGCTCAAATATTTTATCCATGATATAATGCCACCACATCTTCAAGGCATGCATTATAGCCAATTCACATTTTTCTACTGTCCTTATGAGCTGCCTACACCAGTGCTTCGCAAACCTTGATTTTCGTCGCAATTCTCAAATAAAACGACACTTTTATTTTTTGCGTTATTTGCACACTTACCTTTGTTCTTGTTTTCAGGAATGCAAGCGTGAAAACTTGGTTTTCGAAGTCACATTAAAATCGTCACTGAATTGTCGTTATCATGCTTGTCGATATGCCCATTACATTTACATTTTACTTATCATTATATAGTTGGCAAGACCTTTTGATCTGTATTCATTTGACATTCTTTGATTGATTATGTAATTTCGTTTCATGAGTGATTGAGTTTGTGATGCATTGGTGATTGGATTTACATGTTATTTGATCAATTCACTTGGCACATTGATTACATAAAAAAAAATTGGTGTTATGGTTAAACCCTTCCTATGAATCATTCTATACAACACATGTCACATAGTCAAACCTTTGGTATTGGTTTCGCTTCATTTGTTTGTCTTTGAAGATATAACTATTGCTCACGCGAATGTTTATTCCACTTACCATTGATTTCATTGGTCAAGTGAGTGGCATAACTGTTAATCTATACAATAGTGGGTTGAATAGCTATTTGCGTTGGCGGTTGCACTGTAGATATGACTGTCATGCATGTATGAACTAGATCCACCACCTTCGCACGACATGTCATTAATGTTCACCTCTATCCCTGTTTCACCATTGCTAGTTTCAAGTAAGCCTGTGAGCATTCTGCTCCTGCGCACGCTGTGAGTCAAACCTTGGCTCATTCACATCGCTCACTGTGTGCTCCTCTCTATGGCACCGGTGGTGCGAATTGAGCCGAATGGTAGTCAAGCTCTGTTGCTCTTTGATAACGCCCGTAAGGATTTGCAAGATAATGGTTGGCTCACGTTTATACAGAAGTTCGAGGGTTTCAACCTCACTATTGCACAACAATTCGCCCTTACCTTTGATGGGTGTAGGGCTAAGGTATGTGACATTCAACTTGAGCTGAATGAAGATTTCATAAGCTTTGCCACAAGATTGGCATCCACGGGCCAACGATGGTTTAAAAAATCTAAATTCGACGAGGTGCCATGGCCTTTGTTGTTCATATCACGAAAGGTTACATCCCGTGACAAAGGTATGCCTATTTCCACGCTTAAACCCAGGTAGCATGATCTTTTGATAATGGTCAAACAATTTGTGACCTGTGAGGGTCGGTATGGATTGGTTTTTCTTTATCACCTTCGATTGTTAATGAATTTCATGGACTATCCATTGAACATGCCATTTTACTTCCTGCGAAGTCTTTACAAAATGGCTAAGAGGTTCAAACGCGAGAAGTCTGATAGCAGCTTGTTTCACCATGGCTTGATTAGACTTATCATCGTTCATCATTTAAACCTCCACGGCGATAATTGGCAAGATTTTCTGTCTAGAAATGGCTTTGTTGATTCAGTGTCTGTCCAAATCGACAAGTCTATGGTCAACGAGACTAAGGTCGGGCCACCCGTGCCTTTCCATGCCCTTCTACACTCTCCCAAACCCTCGGCCGGATTGGATGTTGACCTACCTGACATTATAACAGACAAGGTTGAGGCTGTAAAAAAGCCTATGAGCAAGAGAGTCAAGGGTAACCCTACTGTCCATAGAAAAGGTAAAAAGAATGCTCGATTGATATTGAGACTTGCCCGGAATAAAACTAAACCAAACGCTGATCAAAATCCCATAGTCCTCAGTGAAGACTCGGACTCTGATATCGAGCGCTTCCTAGCTAGTGAGTACCCTTATTCCCATGGTCTGTGCTCCAAGCCACCCTATGACTTTGTTTCTAATTTACCCCCTTGCCTAAATAACAATCCTAGCTACCCAGGAATCAAGCTACCTAATGAAACCCTCGGTGATTTGAACAAACCCTAGACTGTCGTTTTGAAGCCCGAGCAGATAGCGTGTGTCCAATGCAATGTGTGGCTTGAGTGCTACTATGCCGACCTTCCCTTATTACAATCGAAGATCAAGTCATTGGAAAACCAGGTTACAGTAATGTCAAGAGAAAGGGACAAGCTTCAAGCTAATGACAAGAAGCAGAAAACCACTGGTTTGATCTTTTTTAGGAATGTCAAATCAGCGACAACCTTCATCAATTCCAAACTATCATGACCAAGTTGTCTGCTGATTATCCAGGTATGAATTTCAATATCAATTTCATTTTATGAATTGCTTGAATTAATATAATGAATCGAGTTTTGGTTTTTGATTAGCTCTGTCCATTATTCGAAATGACTCTGTCATGGTTTGATTATCAAAAATGGTTATGTACAGTAGGTTCATTTTACTAAATTTAAATGTACATGTGTTTTGGTTATGCGATTTGTTGTGCCTAGTTTAGTACAAGAAATTCATTGATTTTGATTCGGTCTGGTATGTTTGTGAATCAATTCTGTTTGATAGTTGATTGGGTATGATTTTAATTAGTTTTGCTTGCTCCTAATAAACTCAAAACGACTATGTTCTGTATTGAATTAGTATTCTTGATTGGATTTTAATTATCTTTGACCCATGCTAAAGATCTACTTGCTATAATTGTGGACTTGTGTTGATTCATAATGGCTGTAACAAACACAAATTGTTTCGATTCGTTTTGGTTTGATTGATGTGTGTCTTGAGTTAGCACGATTGTCTGTTTTGAGTTAGATTGATATCGAAAGTAGATTTTATAATGCGCTATTGGTTTTGATTTTCAAAAACGATTTTGTCTCTGTTGAATTCATATGAGAAAACTCGGCTAATAGTTCGTTTTTGAAATTGATTCAAGTAATGATTTAGTTGAATATCAATCGATTCTGTCTGCCCCCAATTGGCAATAACAAACATTGGACGAGTCCCACAAATCTTGTTATCAACCGATTAATTCCCTTATGATTTCGTTTGTGATAGTTTACATACCAGTTTTTTATTTGATTCGCTAATAACATGGATTGTTTGTTTATGTTTAATATAGTGCTATTAGTTTGAGAAAACAATCATGTTGATTTCGTTTGGATTCAAAGTGATTTTGTTAATGGATGAAGCAACATAAACTGTTGGTTCTGATTTCAATTAGTCCATGAAACAATTTCATTGCTGTTGAGTTATCCAATACGATTCTATTAACCCGAATTGGTGATAATGAATTAAACAGAGTGTATCCATATCTATTATCATTTGATTTAGTTTGAAAAATTTGCATACAAGTGTCGATTTGAATGATGCTTTTAGCAATCAAATATTGTTATAGTTTGAATATCTTTTTTAAGATTCGAATTGATTTTTAATACGACTCTGTGTTTGATTTAGACCAGCTACAGAATCATAAGATTCTGTAGCTAGTCTTTAGAATTGGATTTTTATCAATTTTATCAATAAAATATCCTCTTAACTTGTCCATTTTTGTCCTCTTTCAGGTACATTTGAATTGTAATAATCAATTGGGCATGCTGTGGCAGACTAGGAGATATTTGTGTGATATAGTTTTTATTTTAGGTTGTTAGTTTACCCAGACTTGGGATATTTTCCCAGATTTGTGTAATTAGTTTTGATAACTTCCACAGGGATGTTTTACCCTATGGGAAGTCTTTAAATACTTGTTATTTTTTTTAATAAGGATCATCATCCTCACTGTGGGAGAACCAGACTATAGATTTATGATATAGACTGAGATGAAAGTTGATGTCTTGTAACAGCTTTCGCTTTCAATATATCAAACTTTTGTTTCAAGTTTTATTCATATCATTTTGCAGTTGATTATAGACTACTTTAGCTATCGTAATCTATTGCTGTTATGAACCAAACATCAAAATAGCATGGAAAAACCTCAAGAAAAGTACTCAACGCCTTGAAACTGAGATAATTTCAGATAATAAGCCTCTTCGAGGGGGCAACCTCCTTTTACCCCACTTAGAATGTTCAAGTACAAGATG
>ML811829.1:162471-220521 GCA_009831015.1 Picea engelmannii | reverse complement strand
CTCCTTGGTATATATAGGAGACTAGGAGGTATAATTACAAATAATGGCCTAAAGCCGACATAATTAAAATAACATTACTAATCTAAATTACAACTAATGGCCTAAGTCCGACATAAATAAAATAGCATTACTAATCTAATATGCCCCAATTAAGGGGTAATGAGCCAACATTAGGGCTTAACAATTGCAGGTTGATGTGACTTGATTAATGTGTTATCCATATCTGATCTCTTTCATTATTTAAAAATACAGCAATTACTTGTTTCAGTTAATGAATCACAGATTTCTCTTCTTCGTTAATTGAATCATTTTGTACAGATCTTTGCAAACAGATTTATCTAACCGTGAAGATTTATAAATCATAAGGTTGCTGTAAATTTTTATGTCTTGTTTGTCCTGTAATTATATTTAAAGAGCACAACTACTTCTAGTTTATGAGAAGCTCATGGATAATCCAGTGCGGGTTTCCTCCCTCCGATCAGCTAAGACAATCACTGCATACACAGGACAAACCTGGAGCATTGCTTCAAGTCAGTTTGTTATTTAGTATTTAATAGTTAATTTGTTAGTATAGTATAAGTAGTTTAGTTAGATATATGTATAATTTAGATTCGTAGTTAGAGTTATTATTGCTTAGTTTAGTTAGTTTTATGTTATTTCTTTTCCATAAAATTATAAAATCAAAAAACAATAGTCTCGCTGTCTTAGGACAAATTACAAATGTGTTTCGCAGGTTTTTATTCAAATCTGTAATTTGTAGATATTGTACATTTGTAAATTTATCTGACTCTGTTAGTAATAGAACATTTGATTTTATAGAATTATAGTTGTGTAGTATTAGATAGTAGATTGTATATATAATAGTTAGATTTGTTTATTAGTTTGTTTTAATAGTTATTTTTAGTTAGATTAATTAATTTAGAGTAGTTTTATTTTGTTTTCTTAGGACTTAGATCGGCTAACGGAGCTTCTAAACCCGTCAGAGTGGGTTATCCCAAATGGCTTCGGTTATTTAGACAACCCCGTACCGGATCCACTCTTCCAGCTGATGGACGGTCATTTTCGCTCATCAACAAATGGCGCTAGAAGGAGTGCTTGAAACTAATTAATGGCACGAGGCGGTCATAAGACTCCTCCACGACCTAATCGCTCACCTATAGTGACAAGAAGTCATTCAAACGATAACATTTCTGCTCAAACAACAACCACATCAACCGACGATCCACGGGTCACAGTTGAACCAGTAACCCTGAATCCTACAGGTGGTGACATACAAGAGATTGTCCATCAATCTCTCATAAGAACTCATAGTGCCTTAGCCTGTTTGAGGCAACCAAACCATCCATTGGACCAACCTTTAGATTTCTCTGACATCAGGGAAAAACTCGGAGGCACTAACCTCACTGTAAACCCTACAGATCCAATCCTCACCCCTGCTGTAGGAGTATCTGGAATACCTCCTTCACCACCTCCATCATCTCCTTCTTCTGGAGGAGATTATTCTGTCGAAGGCAGTTCCCCTTCTCATCCTTCCACACCCACTACACCAATGGCCAACCAGAACAACCCCGCTAGACCTTGGCTCGATCAGGATTCCGCAGCTGTACCTGGAGCTCAACATCCCTTGCCTAAACATTTGGAGAAGTGGCTTCCCAAGTTTGACCCTGACTCAAAACAGATCGCTGAAGATCACATTAAAAAGTTTATGTTAGCCATAACACTCCGCAATGTCGAGCATGAAGACGTTGTCTGTAGGTTGTTCCCCTATACTTTTGAGGGCAATGCATCTACATGGTACTTTGCCCAACAACCCCATACCATCGTGTCTTGGGAAAATTTTGAGTCATGCTTTTTGGAAAAATTCAGAGATGGTAAGCCTCTGGAAGTCCTAGTCATTGAGCTTTCTAACTTAAGAATGAACCCAAAAGAAAAAGTTAAAGACTTTAATCAAAGATTCTTAACACTTAAGAACCGAATCCCTACAGATTCCATGCCTGCCGAGAATATTATAATAACATACTACACTAAATCTTTGCATCAAAGTATAGCTATTTGGGTTAAATGATCTAAGAAAGCCACGTTGTTAAAAGTCTTCGAAGAGGCCAGCCAGATTTAAAAAGACATACTTAGTCTTAAAGAATCCACTAGCAACGAAGCAGAGACTAGTTCTTCTTCCGAAAAGAAGATCAAAATCCTCCCTAGACCTACTCAAAGTAAAAAACAACCTGAAAGCTCTGATTTAGAAAACTTAACTAAAGTTTTTCAAAAATTGTCGAATCAAGTTATAGACTTGAAAAGGATGACCGAAGAAGCTTCCTAGAGCAAAGGGCCTTACAAGCCTTCATTCCAAAAGCCTTTTCCTACCAACCGACCTAATCCAACCATTGAGGGCCTTAATCTAGAAAGTCTACAATGCACCCTTCAAACGATTCTATAAGCCCAAGATAACTTGATGCCTCTTGAGATTCATGAGGAAGTGGTTGAACAAGAGACAATTCAAGAAGAAGAGTCTTCTCCAAATATTTTTCGACACTTCTCGGATAGCATATTTCAAGCTAACTTCGAGACAGTTCATCCCTACAATACAAGGAGTAAGACAACAAACAAACCTTCTACCGAAAAAACTACAACTTTACCTCCAAAGCAGTCTAAACCAGCTAAGACTAAACAGAGCAATGTGAACCCCAACTTAGATTATGATGTAGTTGAAGATCTTAAAAAGTTGAGAGCTAACATTTATGTTTATGAGTTATTGAAATTTCTATTTCTGCTACAAAAAATGTTACAGAATATCTCAGAGAATGACAAAAATGGTAACTCTAATGGTAACAAGGTTGTGCAAAACAAAGTTCCTCAGAAGACTTCCACTAAAAAAAATCTTGATCCTCAAGATAAAGGAAGCCTTCCTGTAAGTAATGTAAATAATGGAAATAATGGAAATAATGTAGATGAAGTAGCTTTAGAAACTGCGAGTAAAAAGCCACAAACTACCATCCTTAGCACTCGCAAAAATGTACCTCCATTTTTGTTAACATTCGAAATCTTTAATAGAAACGTTCACAATTGTATGGTAGACTCAGGAGCATCATCCAATGTGACGCCATGGTTTGTATGCCAAAAAAATAACGCCGAAGTTGAACCATCCACCTTAAAAATCATACAACTTGATCGGACCAATGTTAAGGTTATAGGCGAACTAAAAAATGTGCTTATAAGATTATCATCTAACCCCAAGGTTCATCAAGTCATTGATATAATTATTGTGGATATTCTAGAAGTGTATGGTCTGTTTTTAAGCAAGGACTGGTCGGAGCAGCTACACGGCTATTTTGCGACAGATTGGTCTCACCTATGGCTTCCAGATAATGACAAGCCCAACAAGATCAAGGTAAATCGTGAATGCTACCTTAAGTTCACAGTCACAGATTTGAATGATCCCAACGAACCATTTACAGCTTCTGGGAATTCACCCGAAGTACAAGGGATGGATACCTTTTTCGGCAATTTCATGGCCGAGGCTTCAGCTATCACCAACCCAGAACAACAGTTCGAGATTGTAGCATATGTTCAGCCAACAGCTTCTATGCAACGGTCTCATGTACCTGATGGAAATCAAATTTAGTCTCTTTATTTTGACGGGTCAAAGTCCAAAGAAGGAGCTGGAGCAGGCTGTGTTATTATCGATCCGGAAGGTAACAAAACATTGGTCGCATGTAGGCTAGAATTTGAATGTACTAATAACACTGCAGAATATGAGGCTTTACTGCAATGTCTCAGAAAATCTTTAGATATGAACATTCAAAACTTGGCTGTCTTTAGCGACTCTGAAATAGTGGTTAGATAGGTAAGAGATTCTATTCACTATCTGTCTCCGCATCTTAAAAGCTACCAAGCTGAGGTATGGAATTTAATGAGTAAATTTGTTTCTTTCAATATAAATTCTATTCCTAGATTGAATAACTCTGAAGCAGATCTATTAGCTAACGTAGCCTCTAAACTCTTTCCTGCAGAAGGCTTATCCCTGAATGCATTCTCCATCGAACTGTTGTTCTGACCATCCGTTCCCGACAACATTATGAACTGGAGAGTCTTTGACGACGATCAGCAGATTATTAACTTTCTGCATATGGAACAAACTTTTCAAGGTGTGGTGATAGACGAACACACTCACGATGACAATTTGCACGATTTCACGGTAATACCAGATCCAAGAGCTCCCGAATCTTCATCGAACATAGTAAATTTGATCCCTAAATATGTAGTTAGATTAGAGAAGTTTTATGATCTTCAAGATAAATTTAAAAAGTCGGTCAACTGTAAAACCAACAGTTCCTCATATGAAAAAGTAAACTTAGGAACTAAGGACGATCCGCAGTGCATTAATCTAGAGGTAGGATGTTCTGAACAAGAAAAAATTGCATTTATTAAATTTTTCAAAGAATTTAAATATGTCTTTGCATGGACGTATGATGACCTTAAAACTTTCAACCCTAACATCATACAACATGTCATTGCTATGAAACCCCAAACCTCACCCTTTCAACAAAAATTGAGAAAAATGCACCCTAAGCTCGAACCGACCGTTCAAAAAGAATTGAATAAGCTCCTGAATGCTAAGATAATTTTTCCTGTTAGGCACACTCAATGGGTTTCTAACCTTGTCCCTGTCCGGAAGAAAAATGGGAAAATCCGACTGTGCGTCGATTTTCGAAACCTTAATAGAGCGTCTGATAAATACAACTATCCTGTCCCACCCATGGAACCGATCCTTCAGCAGGTATCTAGTTTTGAGAGGCTATCCTTACTGGATGGTTTCTCGGGGTACAACCAAGTCCTGATGTCTCCACCAGACCAACTTAAAACTACCTTCCGTACCCCATGGGGCACTTATGCTTATTGAAAAATGCCCTTTGGATTGATTAATGTTGGTGCCACTTTTCAGAGAGCGATGGACATGGCTTTCCAAGGTTTAATCAATTAGTCCGTCGTAGTTTACTTAGATGATGTTACTGTATTCTCTAAAAACAAAATCGATCATCTAACTCACTTACGAGCTGTTCTACAACAATGTCGTAAATACAACATTTCCTTGAATCCCAAAAAATCCATTTTTGCAGTAGAACAGGGTAAACTCTTGGGATTTATTGTGTCAAGCGAAGGGATGATTATCGATCCCGAAAGGACTCAAGTCATCGCGAAACTTCCCCCTCCTACATCCAAAAAATCTATGCAGTCTTTCCTAGGCCAGATTAACTTTGTAAGGAGATTCGTCCACAGCTTCTCCGAAATGGTCAAGCCTTTACAAAATTTAATTAAGAGAGACACCCATTATCACTAGGGACCCCTGGAGAATCAAGATTTTAATGCAATAAAGAAGGCCATAATAGACGCTCCATCTCTCATGAGCCCCGACTCTTCTCAAGACTTTACACTCTACACTTTTGCTTCTGACCGTTCCTATGCCACCATCCTAACCCAAAAGAACACCAAAAACAACAAAGTACCCATCGCATTTATGAGCTCTGCTTTCAAAGGCGTTGAACTTAATTACCCAGTGATAGATTGGCAAGACTACGCTATTTTCAAAGCAGTCAAGTACTTCTGGTCCTATCTTTTGAAGTCAAGGACGAAAGTCATTGTCCCTTACCCGTCCGTCAAGAACCTATTGGTGCAGAAGGAACTAGGAGAAAAGAGGGCTAACTGGGTCACCTCCTTGCAGGAGTACGACTTAGATATCACCCTATCTTAGATAGTGATAGGCCAAGGGTTATGCAAGTTAGTCGTTGATTCAACAACAGGATAGAAAGAAGAAAGTGATACGTCAAACCTAGGACAGCACGATCAGAATGCAATCTATTGCGCACAAAACCCTGTCAGTCCTTGGTACGACGATATAAGATTATGTATTGAACATGGGTCAGCACCCCGTCACCTGGACCCCACTAAAAGAAGAGCATTGAGATTAAAGTCTGCCTCCTTTCATTTGGTTAATGGTATCCTGTTTCGTCAAAGTTTTGATGGTGTACTGATGCACTGTCTTGAGAAAGACAAAGAAGAAAAGTCTTGCTAGAGTTGCATGCAGGAGAAGCTGGAAGTCATTTTGGTGGTGACACGACTGCCCACAAGGTTTTAAGAGCTGGTTATAACTGGCCCATGCTTTTTAGAGATTCCCATGCCTCGTGTCGTAAGTGTATCATTTGTCAAAAAGCATCAGCGCAGTTACAAAAAACAACCTTTCCTTTGCAGCCCGTTTCAGTAGACTCTCCTTTTCAGCAGTGGGGCCTTGACATCATAGGTTCAATCAACCCTCCATCCTCACAACAACACAAGTTTATTGTGATAGCCACAGATTACTTTACCTGATGGTATGAAGAAACTGCATTAAGAACTGTCAACACCAGTCAGGTAATTTCCTTTCTAAATTCGAATATTATCACTCGTTTTCGTATCCCTGATTGTTTAGTATTCGAAAATACTTCTTACTTTTCCTCTCTTGAGATGAGCCAGTTCGCTTTAGAAAAAGGAATCAAATTGAAGTATTCTGCTAGCTATTACCCTCAGGGCAACGGATTGGCAGAATCAACAAATAAGAACTTGATTAAAATCATCAAGAGAACGGTGGTTGAAAATCACAAAAATTGGCACAATGCACTGTTAAATGCATTGTGGGTGGATAGGGTAACGCCAAAAGATGTTGTAGGTAACTCCCTCTTTTTTCTCGTTTATGGTAGAGAAGCAATTCTACCACCTCATGTTCTTCTTCCTTCACTACAGTTGTCGCAGAAAATCCAAGAAGAAGATTGTCCCCCTTTAGAAAACTGAATTAATGCTTTGATGAAGCTAGAAGAGGTGAGAGCCCAAGCTAAACGTAAGTTAGATCAGCATCAACTATTGGTCAAAAGCTGGTTCGATTCTAACTCTTCTTCTGATAGGAATTTCGAAGTAGGTGACCTCGTCTTGAAATGGGACAAACTGCATGAGGGAAAGGGAGAACACACAAAATTTCAAAACTTATGGCCTGGACTGTTTTTAATTGCTGAGAAGTTGGGTCCCAGTTCTTTCCGATTGCAGAATCTTGAGGGGCAGCCTGACACTTATCCAGTGAATGGTCAAGCCCTGAAAAGATACTTTGCCTGATGACAACCCTTGTACATTATGTACATATTTTTTTTGTTTTTGTTTTTGATTTCTCCTTTGAGTTTATCAGCTTGTGTTTTTGGAAATACACATACCTTCATACTGAGCTATTCAGACAAAGAAAACAGAAAATTCCTTCGCTGAAATAACTGCTAAGAAAATTGTATAAACATCAATTGTATACTTCTGAAATTTACATCTGTGATTGGCAAAAGTTTGTTGTTTGAAAGAAGTTAATTGATTTCAATCTCTAACATAAGATTGTTGCGATAATCCATTATCTTTTTACACTGTCCCTATTCCTTAAGGGAAGGACTCAGAAGATGTCTCCCTGCCTTAGGAAGTTGGTTCTGTAAATGAAACATCTATGGATCTTAATAAAGGACAGTTCTAAAAAATTCTGTTGAGATATGAAAAAAAAAAATGTTTAAATATCGTAATTTTCAGCGTCACCCCGCTCAACTATATAAATCAAAATAAATCATTAATAGAGCTATGGGAAGTGCTTCTAAACCCACCGGGACGCTGAACAGGTCTGCTGGCAGTGGGTAAATGCATGCATGGCGCCAAGACAACTTCGTCGGGGTACTGAACAGGCCCGTTGGCAGCGAAGCAATGTCGGGTAAATGAAAATTTGCAAATAAGAAACCTCTTAATGTCCTTTATTTTGATCTAGAACTTCTTGGCAAGATACGGATTTCAGAGTGCGTTAAATGGAAACCCTGTCGAGGCTATGGACCCCTACTGGCAGCAGTATCTCCGTCAACAGTATTGGAGATTTTATCTTTAATATCGCAACTCGCTTGTCTTGAGACTGTTATCATCTTTCATCCTTTAAACACTGCTGGAATATTTGGTTAATGATGATGTTTACACGATTTTCTGGTTGTTATTTTTGAGTTAGAATTTTTCTAGTTATCCTAATCTGAATTTGTTCTTTTGGCAGAAATAACTGCTTCTACCAGTGTGTCACCATTGTTGGTAGCCAATTCACATTTTTCTACTGTCCTTATGAGCTGCCTACACCAGTGCTTCGCAAACCTTGATTTTCATCGCAATTATCAAATAAAACGACACTTTTATTTTTTGCGCTATTTGCACACTTACCTTCGTTCTTGTTTTCACGACTGCAATTGTGAAAACTTGGTTTTTGAAGTTGCATTAAAATCGTCATTGAATTGTCGTTATCATGCTTGTCAATATGCCCATTACATTTACATTTTACTTATCATTATACAGTTAGCAATACCTTTTGATTTGTATTCATTTGACATTCTTTGATTGATTATCTAATTTTGTTTCATGAGTGATTGAGTTTGTGATGCATTGGTGATTGGGTTTACATGTTATTTGATCAATTCACTTGGCACATTGATTACATAAAAAAACATTGGTGTTATGGTTAAACCCTTCCTATGAATTGTTCTATATAACACATGTCACATAATCAAACCTTTGAAATTGGTTTCGATTCATTTGTTTGGCTTTGAAACTATAACTATTTCTCACGCGAATGTTTATTCCACTTACCATTGATTTCATTGGTCGAGCGAGTGGCATAATTGTTAATCTATACAATAGTGGGTTGAATAGCTATTTGTGTCGGCGGTTGTACTGTAGATATGACTGTCGTGCATGTATGAACTAACTCCACCACCTTCGTATGATATGTCATTAATGTTTAACTCTATCCCTATTTCACCCTTGCTAGTTTCAGGTAAGCCTGTGAGCATTATGCTCCTGTGCACGCTGTGAGTCAAACCCTGGCTCATTCACATCTCTCACCGTGTGCTCCTCTCTATGGCACCAGTGGTGCGAATTGAGCCGAATGGTAGTCAAGCTCTGTTGCTCTTTGATAATGCCCGTAAGGATTTGCAAGATAATGGTTGGCTCACATTTATACATAAGTTCGAGGGTTTCAACCTCACTGTTGCACAACAATTCGCCCTTACCTTTGATGGGTGTAGGGCTAAGGTAGGTGACATTCATCTTGAGCTGAATGAATATTTCATAAGCTCTACCACAAGATTGGCATCCATGGGCCAACGATGGTTTAAAAACTCTAAAGTCGATGAGGTTCCATGGCCTTTGTTGTTCGTATCATGAAAGGTTACATCCCATGACAAAGGTATGCCTATTTCCACACTTAAACCTAGGTGGCATGATCTTTTGATAATGGTCAAACAATTTGTCACCTGTGAGGGTTGGTATGGATTGGTTTTTCTTTATCACCTTCGATTGTTAATGAATTTCATGGACTATCCATTGAACATGCCATTTTACTTCCTACGAAGTCTTTACAAAATGGCTAAGAGGTTCAAATGTGAGAAGTATGACATCAGCTTGTTTCACCATGGCTTGATTAGACTTATCATCGTTCATCATTTAAACCTCCACGACGATAATTGGCAAGCTTTTCTGTCTAGAAATGGATTTTTTGATTCAGAGTCTGTCCAAATTGACAAGTCTGTGGTCAGTGAGACTAAGGTCGGGCCACCCGTGCCTTTCCATGCCCTTCTACCCTCTCCCAAACCCTTGGTCGGCTCGGATGTTGACCTACCTGACATTATAACAGACAAGGTTGAGGCTGTAAAAAAGCCTGTGAACAAGAGAGTCAAGGGTAACCCTACTGTCCATAGAAAAGGTAAAAAGAATGCTCGATTGATATCGAGACTTGCCCAGAATAAACCTAAACCAAACACTGATCAAAATCCCATAGTCCTCAGCAAAGACTCAGACTTTGATATCGAGCGCTTCCTAGCTAGTGAGTACCCTTATTCCCATTGTCTGTGCTCCGAGCCACCCTATGACTTTGTTTCTAATTTACCCCCTTGCCTAAAGAACAATCCTAGCTACCCAGGAATAAAGCTAGCTAATGAAACCCTCGGTGATCTGAACAAACCCTCGACTATTGTTTCGAAGCCCGAGCAGATAGCGTGTGTCCAATGCAATGTGTGGCTTGAGAACTACTATGTCGACGTTCCCTTATTACAATCGAAGATGAAGTTATTGGAAAATGAAGTTACAGTACTGTCAAGAGAAAGGGACATGCTTCAAGCTAATGACAAGAAGCAGAAACCCATTGGTTCGATCGTTTTTAGGAATGTCGAATCGGCGACAGCCTTCGTCAATTCCAAACTATCATGACCAAGTTGTCTGTTGATTATCTAGGTATGAATTTCAATATCAATTTCGTTTTATGAATTGCTTGAATTAATATAAAGAATCGAGTTTTGGTTTTTGATTAGCTCTGTCCATTATTTGAAATGACTCTGTCATGGTTTGATTATCAAAAATGGTTACGTACAGTAGGTTCATTTTACTAAAATTAAATGTACATATGATTTGGTTATGCGATTTGTTGTGCCTAGTTTAGTACAAGCAATTCATTGATTTTGATTCGGTCTGGTATGTTTGTGAATCAATTATGTTTGATAGTTGATTGGGTATGATTTTAATTAGTTTCACTTGCTCCTAATAAACTCAAAATGAATCTGTTCTGTATTGAATTAGTATTCTCGATTGGATTTTAATTATGTTTGACCCATGCTAAAGATCTACTTGCTATAATCATGGACTTGTGTTGATTCATAATGGCTGTAACAAACAAAAAATGTTTCGATTCATTTTGGTTTGATTGATGCATGTCTTGAGTTAGCACGATTGCCTGTTTTGAGTTAGATTGATATCGAAAGTAGATTTGATACTGTGCTATTGGTTTTGATTTTCAAAAACGATTTTGTCTCTGTTGAATTCGTATGAGAAAACTTGGCTAATAGTTCATTTTTGAAATTGATTCAAGTAATGATTTCGTTGAATATCAATTGATTTTGTCTACCCCTAATTGGTAATAACAAATGTTGGATGAGTCCCACAAATCCTGTTATCAACCGATTAATTCCCTTATGATTTCGTTTGTGATAATTTACATACCAGTTTTTGATTTGATTCGCTAATAACATGGATCGTTTGTTTATGTTTAATATAGTGCTATCAGTTTGAGGAAACGATCCTGTTGATTTCATTTGGATTCGAAGTGATTTTGTTAATGGCCAAAGAAACATAAACTGTTGGTTCCGATTTCAATTGGTCCATGATACGATTTCATTGCTGTTGAGTTATCCAATATGATTCTGTTAACCCAAATTGGTGATAACGAATTAAACAGAGTGTATCCATCTCTGTTATCATTTGATTTAGTTTGATCAATTTGCATACAAGTGTCGATTTGAATGATGCTTTTAGAAATCAAATATTGTTATAGTTTGAATATCTTTTTTAAGATTCAAATTGATTTTTAATACGATTCTGTGTTTAATTTAGACCAGCTACAGAATCGCAAGATTTTGCAGCTAGTCTTTAGAATTGGATTTTTATCATTTTTATCAATAAAATATCCTCTTAACTTGTCGATTTTTGTCCTCTTTCAGGTACATTCGAATTGCAATAATCAATTGGGCATGCTGTGGCAGACTAGGATATATTTTTGTGATATAGTTTTTATTTTAGGTTGTTAGTTTAGCTAGACTTGGGATATTTTCCCAGATTTGTGTAATCAGTTTTGATAACTTCCACAGGGATGTTTTACCCTGTGCGAAGTCTTTAAATACTTGTTATTTTTTGTAATAAGGATCATCATCCTCACTGTGGGAGAACCAGAGTATGGATTTATGATACAGACTGAGATGAGAGTTGATGTCTTGTAACAGCTTTCGCTTTCAATATATCAAACTTTTGTTTCAAGTTTTATTCATATCATTTTGCAGTTGATTATAGACTACTTGAGCTATCGTAATATATTGCAGGTTGATGTGACTTGATTAATGTTTTATCCATATCTGATCTCTTTCATTATTTAAAAATACTGCAATTACTTGTTTCAATTAATGAATCACATATTTCTCTTCTTCGTTAATTGAATCATTTTGTATAGATCTTTGCAAACAGATTTATCTAACCATGAAGATTTATAAATCATAAGGTTGCTGTAAATTTTTATGTCTTGTTTGTCCTGTAATTATATGTGAAGAGCACATCTGCTTCTAGTTTACGAGAAGCTCGTGGATAATACGGTGCGGGTTTCCTCCCTCCGATCAGCGAAGACAATCACTGCATACACAGGACAAACCTGCAGTGTTACTTCAAGTCATTTTGTTATTTAGTATTTAATAGTTAATTTGTTAGTATAGTATAAGTAGTTTAGTTAGATATATGTATAGTTTAGATTCGTAGTTAGAGTTATTATTGCTTAGTTTAGTTAGTTTTATGTTATTTCTTTTCCATAAAATTATAAAATCAAAAAACAATAGTCTCGCTGTCTTAGGACGGATTAGAAATGAGTTTCGCAGGTTTTTATTCAATTCTGTAATTTGTAGATATTGTAGATTTGTAAATTGATCTGACTCTGTTAGTAATAGAACATTTGATTTTATAGAATTATAGTTGTGTAGTATTAGATAGTAGATTGTATATATAATAGTTAGATTTGTTTATTAGTTTGTTTTAATAGTTATTTTTAGTTAGATTAATTAATTTAGAGTAGTTTTCTTTTGTTTTCTTAGGACTTAGATCGGCTAACGGAGCTGCTAAACCTGTCAAGGTGGGTTATCCCAAATGGCTTGGGTTATTTAGACAACCACGGACCAGATTCATTCTTCCAGTTGACGAACGATCATTTTCGCCCATCAACAAATGGCGCTGGAAGGAGGGCTTGAAACTAATTAATGGCATGAGGCAGTCGTAAGATTCCTCCATGACCTAATCACTCACCTATAGTGACAAGAAGTCATTCGAACGATAACATTCCCCCTCAACCAACAACCACATCAACCGACGATCCACGGGTCACAGTTGAACCAGTAACCCCGAATCTTACATGTGGTGACATACAAGAGGTTGTCCATCAATCTCTCATAAGAACTCATAGTGCCTTAGCCCGTTTCAGGCAACCAAACCATCCATTGGACCAACCTTTATATTTCTCTGACATCAGGGAAAAACTCGGAGGCAATAACATCACTGTAAATCCTATAGATCCAATCCTTACCCCTACTGCAAGAGGATCTGGAATACCTCCTTAACCACCTGCATCATCTCCTTCTTCTTCTGGAGGATATTCTTCTGTTGAAGGCAGTTCCCCTTCTCATCCTTCCACGCCTGGTACACCAATGGCCAACCAGAACAACCCCACTAGACCTTGTCTCGATCAGGATTTCGTAGCTGTACCTGGAGCTCAGCATCCCTTGCCTAAACATTTGGAGAAGTGGCTTCCCAAGTTTGACCCTGACTCAAAACAGATCGCTGAAGATCACATTAAAAATTTTATGTTAGCCATAAGACTCTGCAATGTCAAGCATGAAGACGTTGTCTGTAGGTTGTTCCCCTATACTTTTGAGGGCAATGCATCTACTTGGTACTTTTCCCAACAACCCCATATCATCGTGTCTTGGGAAAAGTTTGAGTCATGCTTTTTGCAAAAATTCGGAGACGGTAAGCCTCTGGAAGTCCTAGTCATTGAGATTTCTAACTTAAGAATGAACCCAAAAGAAAAAGTTAAAGACTTTAATCAAAGATTCTTAACACTTAAGAACCGAATCCCTGCAGATTCCATGCCTACCGAGAATCTTATAATAGCATACTACACTAAATATTTGCATCAAAGTATAGCTATTTGGGTTAAACGATCTAAGAAAGCCACGTTGTTAGAAGCCTTCGAAGAGGCCAGCCAGATTGAAAAAGACATACTTAGTCTTAAAGACTCCACTAGCAAGGAAGCAGAGACTAGTTCTTCTTCCAAAAAGAAGATCGAAATCCTCCTTAGACCTACTCAAAGTAAAACACAACCTGAAAGCTCTGATTTAGAAAACTTAACTAAAGTTGTTCAAAAAATATCGAATCAAGTTATAGAATTGAAAAGGATGAACAAAGAAGCTTCCTCGAGCAAAGGGCCTTACAAGCCTCCATTCCGAAAGCCTTTTCCTACCAACCGACCTAATCCAACAACTGAGGGCCTTAATCTAGAAAGTCTGCAATGCGCCCTTCAAACAATTCTAGAAGCCCAAGATAACTTGATGCCTCCTAAGATTCCTGAGGAAGTGGTTGAACAAGAGACAGTTCAAGAAGAAGAGTCTTCTCCAAATATTTTTGGACACTTCTCAGATAGCATCTTTCAAGCTAACTTCGAGACAGTTCATCCCTACAATACAAGGAGTAAGACAACAAACAAACCTTCTACCGAAAACACTACAACTTTACCTCCAAAGCAGTCCAAACCAGCTGAGACTAAACAGAGTAATGTGAACCCCAACTTAGATTATTATGTAGTTGAAGATCTTAAAAAGTTGAGAGCTAACATTTCTGTTTATAAGTTATTGAAATTTCCATTTATGCTATAAAAAATGTTACAGAATATCTCAGAGAACGGAAAAAATGGTAACTCTAATGGTAACAAGGTTGTGCAGAATAAAGTTCCTCAAAAGACTTCCACTAAAAACAATCCTGATCCTCAAGATAAAGGAAGCCTTCCTGTAAGTAATGTAAATAATGTAAATAATGGAAATAATGTAGATAAAGTAGCTTTAGAAACTGCGAGTAAAAAGCCACAAACTACCACCCTTAGCACTCGCAAAAATGTACCTCCATTTTTGTTAACATTTGAAATCTTTAATAGAAATGTGCACAATGGTATGGTAGACTTAGGAGCATCATCCAATCTGATGCCATGGTCTGTATGCCAAAAGATTAATGTTGAAGTTGAACCATCCACCTTAAAAATCATACAACTTGATCGGACCAATGTTAAGGTTATAGGTGAACTAAAAAATGTGCTTATAAGATTATCGTCTAACCCCAAGGTTCATCAAGTCATTGATATAATTGTTGTGGATATTCCAGAAGTGTATGGTCTATTTTTAAGCAGGGACTGGTCGGAGCAGCTACACGGCTATTTCGTGACAGATTGGTCTCACCTATGGCTTCCAGAGAACGGCAAGACCAACAGGATCAAGGTAAATCATGAATGCTACCTTAAGTTCACAGTCATAGATTTGAACGATCCCAACGAACCATTTACACCTTCTGCAAATTCACCCGAAGTACAAGGGATGGATACATTTTTCGGCAATTTCATGGCTGAGGCTTCAGCTATCACCAACCCAGAACAATAGTCCGAGATTGTAGCATATATTCAACCAACAGCTTCTACGCAATGGTCTCATGTACCCGATGGAAATCAAATTTGGTCTCTTTATTTTGATGGGTCAAAGTCCAAAGAAGGAGCTGGAGCAGGCTGCGTTATTATCGATCCGGGAGGTAACAAAACATTGGTCGCATGTAGGCTAGAATTTGAATGTACTAATAACACTGCAGAATATGAGGCTTTACTGCAAGGTCTTAGAAAAGATTTAGATATGAACATTCAAAACTTGGTTGTCTTTGGCGACTCTGAAATAGTGGTTAGACAGGTAAGAGATTCTATTCATTGTCTGTCTTCGCATCTTAAAAGCTACCGAGATGAGGTATGGAATTTAATGAGTGAATTTGTTGCTTTCAATATAAATTATATTCCTAGATTGAATAACTCTGAAGTAGATATATCATCTAACATAGCCTCTAAACTCTTTCCTGCAGACGGCTTATACCCGGATGCATTCTCCATCGAACTGTTGTTCCGACCATCCGTTCTCGACAACATTACGAACTGGAGAGTCTTTGACGACGATCAACAGATTATTAACTTTCTGCATATGGAACAAACTTTTCAAGGTGCAGTGATAGACGAACGCACTTACGATGACAATTTGCGCGATTTCACGGTAATACTAGATCTGAGAACTCCCAAATCTTCATCGGACTTGGTAAATTTGATCCCTAAATCTGTATTTAGATTAGAGAAGTTTTATGATCTTCAAGATAAATTTAAAAAGTCGGTCAACTGTAAAACCAATAGTTCCTCATGTGAAAAAGTAAAATTAGGAACTAAGGACGATCCGCAGTCCATTAATCTAGGGGTAGGATGTTCTGAACAAGAAAAAATTGCATTTATTAAATTGTTCAAATAATTTAAATATGTCTTTGCATGGATGTATGATGACCTTAAAACTTTCGACCCTAACATCATACAACATGTCATTCCTATGAAACCCCAAACCTCACCCTTTCAACAAAAATTGAGAAAAATGCACCCTAAGCTTGAACCGACCGTTCAAAAAGAATTGAATAAGCTCCTGAATGCTAAGATAATTTTTCCTGTTAGGCACACTCAATGGGTTTCTAACCTTGTCCCTTTCCGGAAGAAAAATGGGAAAATCCGACTGTGCGTCGATTTCCGAAACCTTAATAGAGCGTCTGATAAAGACAACTATCCGGTCCCACCCATGGAACAGATCCTTCAGCAGGTAGCTGGTTCTGAGAGGCTATCCTTACTGGATGGTTTCTCAGGGTACAACCAAGTCCTGATGTCTCCACCAAACCAACTTAAAACTACCTTCCATACCCCATGGGGCACTTATGCTTATCGAAAAATGCCCTTTCGATTGATTAACGTTGGTGCCACTTTTCAGAGAGCGATGGACATCTCTTTCCGAGGCTTAATCAATCAGTCTGTCATAGTTTACTTAGATGATGTTACTGTATTCTCTAAAAACAAAATCGATCATCTAACTCACTTATGAGCCATTCTACAACGATGTCGTAAATACGACATTTCCTTGAATCCCAAAAAGTCCATTTTTGCAGTAGAATAGGGTAAACTCTTGGGATTTATTGTGTCAAGCGAAGGGATGATTATCGATCCTGAAAGGAATCAAGTCATTGCAAAACTTCCCCCTCCTACATCCAAAAAATCTATGCAGTCTTTCCTAGGCCAGATTAACTTCGTAAGGAGATTCATCCCCAGTTTCTCCGAAATGGTCAGGCCTTTACAAAATTTAATTAAGAGAGACACCCATTATCACTGGGGACCCCTAGAGAATCAATATTTTAATGCAATAAAGAAGGCCATAATAGACGCTCTGTCTCTCATGAGCCCCAAATTTTCTCAAGACTTTACACTCTACACTTTTGCTTCTGACCATTCCTATGCCGCCGTCCTAACCCAAAAGAACACCGAAAACAACGAAGTACCCATCGCCTTTATGATCTCTTCTTTCAAAGGTGATGAACTTAATTACCCAGTGGTAGATCGGCAAGCCTACGCTGTTTTCAAAGAAGTGAATCACTTCTGGTCCTATCTTTTGAAGTCAAGGATGGAAGTCATTGTCCCTTACCCAGCCGTCAGGAACCTATTGGTTCAGAAGGAACTAGGAGAAAAGAGGGCTAATTGGGACACCTCCTTGCAGTAGTACGACTTAGATATCACCCCATCTTAGATAGTGAGAGGCCAAGGGTTATGCAAGTTATTCGTTGATTCAGCAGCATGACAATAAGAAGAAAGCAATACGTCAAACCTAGGACAACACGATCAAAATGCAATCTATTGTGCACAAAACCCTGTCAGTCCTTGGTACGGCGATATAAGATTCTGTTTTGAACATGGTTCAACACCCCATCACCTGGACCCCACTAAAAGAAGAGCGTTGAGATTAAAGTCTGCCTCCTTTCATTTGGTTAATGGTATTCTGTTTCATCAAAGTTTTGATGGTGTACTGATGCGCTGTCTTGAGAAAGACAAAGCAGAAAAAGTCTTGCTAGAGTTGCATGCAGGAGAAGCTGGTGGTCATTTTGGTGGTGACACCACTGCCCACAAGGTTTTAAGAGTTGGTTATTACTGGCCCATGCTTTTTAGAGATGCCCATGCCTTGTGTCGTAAGTGTATCATTTTTCAAAAAGCATCAGGGCGGTTACAAAAACCAGCCTTTCCTTTGCAGCCCGTTTCAGTAGACTCTCCTTTTTAGCAGTGGGGCCTTGACATCATAGGTCCGATCAACCCTCCATTCTCACAACAGCACAATTTTATTGTGATAGCCACAGATTACTTTACCCGATGGTCTGAAGCAGCCACGTTAAGAACTGTCAACACCAGTCAGGTAATTGCCTTTCTAAATTCGAATATTATCACTCGTTTTGGTATCCCTGATTGTTTAGTATTCGACAATGCTTCTTACTTTTCCTCTCTTGAGATGAGTGAGTTCTCTTTAGAAAAAGGAATCAAATTTAAGTATTCTGCTAGCTATTACCCTTAGGGCAATGGATTGGTAGAATCAACAAATAAGAACTTGATTAAAATCATCAAGAGAACGGTGGTTGAAAAACACAAAAATTGGCACAATGCACTCTTAAACGCACTGTGGGTGGATAGGGTAATGCCAAAAGCTGTTGTAGGTAACTCCCCCTTTTTTCTCGTTTATGGCAGAGAAGCAATTCTGCCACCTCACGTTCTTCTTCCTTCACTACAATTGTCGCAGAAAATCCAAGAAGAAGATTGTCCCCCTTTAGAAAACCGAATTAACGCTTTGATGAAGCTAGAAGAGGTAAGAGCCCAAGCTAAACATAAGTTAGATCAGAATCAACTATTGGTCAAAAGATGGTTCGATTCTAACTCTGCTTCTAATAGGAATTTCGAAGTAGGTGACCTCGTCTTTAAATGGGACAAACCGCATGAGGGAAAGGGAGAACACACAAAATTTCAAAACTTATGGCTTAGACCATTTTTAATTGCTAATAAGTTGGGTCCTAGTTCTTTCAAATTGCAGAATCTTGAGGGGCAGCCTGACACTTATCCAGTGAATGTCCAAGCCCTGAAAAGATACTTTGCCTGATGACAACCCTTGTACATTATGTACATATTTTTTTGCTTTTGTTTGCTTTTTCTTTTTCTTTTTTTTTTTGTTTTTGATTTCTCCTTTGAGTTTATCAGCTTGTGTTTTTGGAAATACACATACCTGTATACTGAGCTATTCAGAAAAAGAAAAAAGAAAATTCCTTCGCTGAAATAACTGCTAAGAAAATTGTATAAACATCAATTGTATACTTCTGAAATTTACATCTGTGATTGGCAAAAGTTTGTCGTTTGAAAGAAGTTAATTGATTTCGATCTCTAACATAAGCTTGTTGTGATAATCCATTATCTTTTTATGTTGTCCCTATTCCCTAAGGGAAGGACTCAGAATATGTCTCCCTGCCTTAGGAAGTTGGTTCTGTAAATGAAACATCTCTAGATCTTAATAAAGGATAGTTCTAAAAAATTCTGCTGAGGTCTGAAAAAAAATAAAAATGTTTAAGTATCGTAATTTTCAGTGTCACCCTGCTCAACTATATAAAGAAAAATAAATCATTAATAGATCTATGGGAAGTTCTTGTAAACCCGCCGGGATGCTGAACAGGTCTACTGGCAGCGGGTAAATGCATGGATGGCGCCAAGACAACTTCATCGGGGTACTGAACAGGCCCGCTGGCAGTGAAGCAATGTCGGGTATATGAAAATTTGCAAATAAGAAACCTCTTAATATCCTTTATTTTGATCTAGAACTTTTTGGCAAGATACGGATGTCAGAGTGGGTTAAATGGCAACCCTGTCGATGCTATGGACGCCTGCTGGAAGCAGTGGCTCTATCAACAGTATTGGAGATTTTATCTTTAATATCGCAACTCGCTTGTCTTGAGACTGTTATCATCTTTCATCCTTTAAACACTGCTGGAATATTTGGTTAATGATGATGTTTACACGATTTTCTGGTTGTTATTTTTGAGTTAGAATTTTTCTAGTTATCCTAATCTGAATTTGTTCTTCTGGCAGAGATAACTGCTTCTACCAGTGTGTTGCCATTGTTGGCATCCAATTCACATTTTTCTACTGTCCTTATGAGCTGCCTACACCAGTTCTTCGCAAACCTTGATTTTCGTCGCAATTCTCAAATAAAACGACACTTTTATTTTTTGCGCTATTTGCACACTTACCTTCGTTCTTGTTTTCACGACTGCAAGCATGAAAACTTGGTTTTCGAAGTCGCATTAAATTTGTCACTAAATTGTCGTTATCATGCTTGTTGATATGCCCATTACATTTACATTTTACTTATCATTATACAGTTGGCAAGACCTTTTGATCTGTATTCATTTGACATTCTTTGATTGATTATGTAATTTCGTTTCATGAGTGATTGAGTTTGTGATGCATTGGTGATTGGATTTACATGTTATTTGATCAATTCACTTGGCACATTGATTACATAAAAAAACATTGGTGTTATGGTTAAACCCTTCCTATGAATCGTTCTATATAACACATGTCACATAGTCAAACCTTTGGTATTGGTTTCGATTCATTTGTTTGGCTTTGAAACTATAACTATTGCTCACGCGAATGTTTATTCCACTTACCATTGATTTCATTGGTCGAGTGAGTAGAATAATTTTTAATATATACAATAGTGGGTTGAATAGATATTTGCGTCGGTGGTTGTACTGTAGATATGACTGTCGTGCATGTATGAACTAGATCCACAACATTCGCACGATAGGTCATTAATGTTTACCTCTATCCCTGTTTCACCCTTGCCAGTTTCAGGTAAGCCTGTGAGCATTCTGCTCCTTCACACGCTGTGAGTCAAACCCTGGCTCATTCACATCGCTCACCGTGTGCTCCTCTCTATGGCACCGGTGGTGTGAATTGAGCCGAATGGTAGTCAAGCTCTGTTGCTCTTTGATAACACCCATAAGGATTTGCAAGATAATGGTTGGCTCACGTTTATATAGAAGTTCGAGGGTTTCAACCTCACTGTTGAACAAAAATTCACCCTTACCTTTGATGGGTGTATGGCTAAGGTAGGTGACATTCATCTTGAGTTGAATGAATATTTCATAAGCTCTGCCACAGGATTGGCATCAACAGGCCATTGATGGTTTAAAAACTCTAAAGTCGACGAGCTTCCATGGCCTTTGTTGTTCGTATCACAAAAGGTTACATCCCGTGACAAAGGTATGCCTATTTCCATGCTTAAACCCAGGTGGCATGATATTTTGATAATGGTCAAACAATTTGTGACCTGTGAGGGTCGATATGGATTGGTTTTTCTTTATCACCTTCGATTGTTAATGAATTTCATGGACTATCCATTGAACATTCCATTTTACTTCCTGTGAAGTCTTTACAAAATGGATAAGAGGTTCAAATGCGAGAAGTCTGACAACAGCTTGTTTCACCATGGCTTAATTAGACTTATCATCGTTCATCATTTAAACCTCCACGACGATAATTGGAAAGCTTTTCTGTCTAGAAATAGCTTTGTTGATTCAGAGTCTGTGCAAATCGACAAGTCTGTGGTAAGGGAGACTAAGGTTAGGCCACCTGTGCCTTTCCATGCCCTTCTACCCTCTCCCAAACCCTCGGTCTGCCCGGATGTTGACCTACCCAACATTATAACAGACAAGGTTGAGGCTGTAAAAAAGCCTGTGAGCAAGAGAGTCAAGGGTAACCCTACTGTCGATAGCAAAGGTAAAAATAATGCTCGATTGATATCGAGACTTGCCCAGAATAAACCTAAGAAAAACGTTGATCAAAAGCCCATAGTCCTCAGCGAAGACTCAGACTCTGATATCGAGCGCTTCCTAGCTAGTGAGTACCCTTATTCCCATGGTCTGTGCTCCAAGACACCCTATGACTTTGTTTCTAATTTACCCCCTTGCCTAAAGAACAATCCTAGCTACCCAAGAATCAAGCTAACTAATGAAACACTTGGTGATCTGAACAAACCCTTGACTATCGTTTCGAAGCCCGAGCAGATAGCGTGTGTCCAATGCAATGTGTGGCTTGAGTGCTACTATGCCGACGTTCCCTTATTACAATCAAAGATCAAGTCATTGGAAAACCAAGTTACAATACTGTCAAGAGAAAGGGACAAGATTCAAGCTAATGACAAGAAGCAGAAAACCATTAGTTCGATCATTTTTAGGAATGTCGAATCGGCGACAGCCTTCATCAATTCCAAACTATCATGACCAAGTTGTCTGCTGATTATCCAGGTATGATTTTCAATATCAATTTCGTTTTTTGAATTGCTTGAATTAATATAATGAATCAAGTTTTGGTTTTTGATTATCTCTGTCCAGTATTCGAAATGACTCTGTCATGGTTTGATTATAAATAATGGTTATGTACAGTAGGTTCATTTTACTAAAATTAAATGTACATATGATTTGGTTATGCGGTTTGTTGTGCCTAGTTTAGTACAAGCAATTCATTGATTTTGATTTAGTCTGGTATGTTTGTGAATCAATTATGTTTGATAGTTCATTGGGTATGATTTTAATTAGTTTCGTTTGCTCCTAATAAACTCAAAACGACTCTGTTCTGTATTGAATTAGTATTCTCGATTGGATTTTAATTATTTTTGACCCATGCTAAATATCTACTTGCTATAATCGTGGACTTCTGTTGATTCATAACGGCTATAACAAACACAAACTGTTTCGATTCATTTTGGTTTCATTGATGCATGTCTTGAGTTAGCACAATTGCCTATTTTGAGTTAGATTGATATCGAAAGTAGATTTGATACTGCGCTATTGGTTTTGATTTTCAAAAACGATTTTGTCTCTGTTGAATTCGTATGAGAAAACTCGACCAATAGTTCATTTTTGAAATTGATTCAAGTAATGATTTGGTTGAATATCAATCGATTTTGTCTGCCCCCAGTGGAAATAACAAACATTGGATGAGTCCCACAAATCCTGTTATCAACCAATTAATTCCCTTATGATTTCATTTGTGATAATTTACATACCAGTTTTTGATTTGATTCGCTAATAACATGGATCGTTTGTTTATGTTTAATATAGTGCTATTAGTTTGAAAAAACGATCCTGTTGATTTTGTTTGGATTCGAAGTGATTTTGTTAATGGTTGAAGCAACATAAACATTTGGTTCTGATTTCAATTGGTCCATGAAACGATTTCATTGCTGTTGAGTTATCCAATACGATTCTATTAACCCGAATTGGTGATAACAAATTAAACAGAGTGTATCCATCTCTGTTATCATTTGACTTAGTTTGATCAATTTGCATACAAGTGTCGATTTGAATGATGCTTTTAGCAATCAAATATTGTTATAGTTTGAATATCTTTTTTAAGATTCAAATTGATTTTTAATACGATTTTGTGTTTGATTTAGACCAGCTACAGAATCGCAAGATTCTATAGCTAGTCTTTAGAATTGGATTTTTATCAATTTTATCAATAAAATATCCTCTTAAATTGTCCATTTTTGTCCTCTTTCAGGTACATTCGAATCGCAATAATCAATTGGGCATGTTGTGGTAGACTAGGAGATATTTGTGTGATATAGTTTTTATTTTAGGTTGTTAGTTTAGCCAGACTTGGGATATTTTCCCAGATTTGTGTAATCAGTTTTGATAACTTCCACAAGGATGTTTTACCCTATGGGAAGTCTTTAAATACTTGTTATTTTTTGTAATAAGGATCATCATCCTCACTGTGGGAGAACCAGAGTATGGATTTATGATACAGACTGAGATGAAAGTTGATGTCTTGTAACCGATTTCGCTTTCAATATATCAAACTTTTGTTTCAAGTTTTATTCATATCATTTTGCAGTTGATTATAGACTACTTTAGCTATCGTAATCTATTGCAGGTTGATGTGACTTGATTAATGTGTTATCCATATCTGATCTCTTTCATTATTTAAAAATACAACAATTACTTGTTTCAGTTAATGAATCACATATTTCTCTTCTTCGTTAATTGAATCATTTTGTATAGATCTTTGTAAACAGATTTATCTAACCATGAAGATTTATAAATCATAAGGTTGCTGTAAATTTTTATGTCTTGTTTGTCCTGTAATTGTATTTGAAGAGCACAACTGCTTCTAGTTTACGAGAAGTTCGTGGATAATCCGGTGCGAGTTTCCTCCCTCCGATCAGCTAAGACAATCACTGCATACATAGGACAAACCTGGAGCGTTACTTCAGGTCAGTTTGTTATTTAGTATTTAATAGTTAATTTGTTAGTATAGTATAAGTAGTTTAGTTAGATATATGTATAGTTTAGATTCGTAGTTAGTGTTATTATTGCTTAGTTTAGTTAGTTTTATGTTATTTCTTTTCCATAAAATTATAAAATCAAAAAACAATTGTCTCGTTGTCTTAGGACAGATTACAAATGAGTTTCGCAGGTTTTTATTCAAATCTGTAATTTGTAGATATTGTACATTTGTAAATTGATCTGACTCTGTTAGTAATAGAACATTTGATTTTATAGAATTATAGTTGTGTAGTATTAGATAGTAGATTGTATATATAATAGTTAGATTTGTTTATTAGTTTGTTTTAATAGTTATTTTTAGTTAGATTAATTAATTTAGAGTAGTTTTATTTTGTTTTCTTAGGACTTAGATCGGCTAACGGAGCCGCTAAACCCGTCAGGGTGGGTTATCCCAAACGACTTGGGTTATTTAGACAACCTCGGACCGGATCCACTCTTCCAGTTGATGGACGGTCATTTTCGCCAGTCAACACCATTCTGACTAATGACTCCACTGAGCCCTTCCTTGCATGAATCCATGCACACCACAAAGTCTTCATTTGGATCAACAATCTTTAGTATTGGCGCACTTGTCAATAAATTCTTCAAGTGTTGAAAGCTTCTTACACAATCATAAGTCCACTCAAATCACACACTTTTGTTTTGCAAAGATGTAATTGAGTGCACAATGTTTGAGAAGCCTTCAATAGCTTTTGTAATAACCTATAAATCCCATGAAGTACCTCACCTCTGGGAAATTTCTTGGTGTTATCCATTCCTCAATGGAATTTATCTTTTCCACATCCACAACTATCCCTTCCTTGTAAATGATATGACCCAAATAATAAATTTGTCACTAGTAAAATGAGCACTTTCTCAACTTTGCATATAGTTGATGCTCCCTAAATACTTGTAGCACCATATTCAAGTATTTCTCGTTCTCTTCTCTATACTTAGAGTAAATAAGTATGTCATCCAAAAATATAATGACAAACTTATCTAAGTAATTTCTAAAAACTCCATTCATCAAACATATGAAGACAACTGGTGCATTTGACAACCTGAATGGAACCAATTTGAACTCGTAATGTCCATACCTCGTTCTGATTATGGTCTTGTTTATGTCTTCTTATTTAATTCTCACTTGGTGATATCTATATCTGAGATCAATCTTTGGAAATATTTGCATTCCCCTCAACTGATCAAAGAGGTCATCTATCTTTGGAAAATGATACATGTTCTTTACTGTTACTTTGTTCAACTACCTAAATTCGATACAAAGTATCAGCATACTGTCCTTCTTCTTCATGAATAGTATTGGGGAACCCCAAGGTGACACACCTGGGCGTATATACCCCTTCTTCAAAATTTCTTCAAGTTGCATCTGTAATTCCTTCAGCTCTAGTGTACTCATCCTATAAGGATTCTTGGACACAAGAGTTGCTCCCGACATCATATTTATAGAGAAATAAATATCTCTTTTTGGTGGCAACCTCGATATCTCTTTAAATACATCCTCAAATTATTTCAACAAAAAATACAGTGCTTTTGACAAATAAACTGTGAAACATGTTTTCCCTCATTGGTGTTATACATGTAATGTGAACATCATTTCAACTCATAATTCTCTCTTACACTATCTGTAACAAGTCCAAATCAATTTTATGCTTGACATGATGAAATATGAAGTGTTTCTTGATCAAGTACGAAAAAAATTGGATTGGGACATGATGTCTATGACATCTATAGGTGACAAACGCATAAAGTGGTACCCTTCATTTTGAATAAAAACATGTAGAGTTATATTCAAACCTGTCAGTTTAATTCAAACCCATCTACTGCATTGCAATTTCACCATTCTCAAATATATTTCTCTATTGTAGTGGCATAAGTCCATGTCACAATCTTTTCTCACTTTTGCACAATCGAAATGGGTCCTCCTGCTGAACTCGAGAGGTACAATTTTCCAAATTTTTATAACATAAATCCATTTGATCTACGGTGTGGAACATGAGTTGAAGTGGGCCTACCCAACCAAGAAGAGAATCAATGATATGACATTCAAACATTTCCAAATTTGAGAGATACCCTTGATCATGTTCCGGGTATAAGCGACTTCGAGTTGGAGGCTTGTAATAGGTGAGTGGGAATCTGTCTTGGTGTTTATAACCTATTGGATTAATATGTAGATGAGAGTTTAGTAAGGAGTATCTCCTTAGTTATTTTACTATGTAAATGAATATGTAGGGATGAAATTTGTTGAATAAGGTCATGGGAAGTGTGCGAAAAAATTTGTTTCCAAGAACACCCTTGGATGTGACAAAATAACCAATTAGGTTAGGGAAAAATTTCAACATTTTGAAAGAACACTCCTATACTAGCAAGAGGAATAATGTGTGGAGGCCAATATAGGTAAAAACACCTCATTGCAACATCATCTCATTAAATATGGTTAATATTTCTATATAGTATAAAATTGTTATTAAAAATAAGGTTGTTGAAGTGAGATTTAAAATTGTTTTGGTCCTAGAGTATGACCTAAAATGGTTTCTTCTTGGCTAAGACCATGTCTTTCTTCAACATAAGGAAATAGGTTAATGGCCCAAGACCTAGAGGCATATGGAAAAGTGATAGTTTTCCCCCTTACGGACTACCAACATGTTATTCAAGGTGGTGTGGGTTTACCTTCAATAATGGTGATGAGTCATCCTTCATTCATGGAAAAAAAATAGTGATGGATGTCCCCACTCTCCACCAACAACTGAGTAATGACAGGTTTTCCCACTCTGTAAAAAGATTTAATATTGTTTCTATTTGGTTAAGTGCTCATTTTTTGGACATAAAGAAATGTGTCTTAATATTAAAGGTATTTTGAAAAAGTGAAAGTTAAATTGTTCACTAGTTTGGAGGGACATTTTCAAACAAAATTCAAATTATTCCATTTAAAATTATAATAAACTAAAATGAATTTATCACTTCATAAATTTAAAAATTGATTATAAAAATTTCATTCAATCAAATTATGAAATATTCATTCAATTAAGATACAAATAAGTTTCATGGGATTGGGAAATAAAAATATCATAAGAATATTAAGTTTCATTAGATTTTTAAGATGCATAATTATGGTCGAGCAATTAACTTGGTAAAATATCACCCAAAGCACATAACATGTTGCCACAAAGTAAACTATGTCATAGTGAGGACTGTTGGAGCAGGCTATTTTGGGAGAAAAGTTCGAGGAATAAAGAAGAGCACAACAAACGAGGAAGTAAACTAAAATAAGCAGCGTGCACTAGGAAATGAGGAGAAATCACTGCGCAAGAAAGAAAAGAAGCAGTGCGTGCTCAAAATTAAGGAAAAGCAGCGCAGATTCAAGGCCAACCACGTGAAGGAAGTTATTATGTGGACAAGCCTAATCCACTAGGGTTAGGGTTTTGGGTATGATGTAATGGGTTTTTAACCACTTTTGTAGTATAAATATGATGTATGAGGTAGATAGGATATATATTTGAATGATATGTGGAGAAGTATCTTTGTTAACCTTTTTGAGTTTTGAGTCATAGTTACTAGTTTTTGGTAGAGAGTTGTGGAGCTCGGATTGTGTCAGTTTGGATACTTGTGGGGTGCGACTGAGGGTTAGGTCGCAATATGTGGAGCTTGGTGTGACACTGGTCAGCCTCATGGATTATCACCAAACTTATGATCTAATGTGCACAATGCACTATTTTGAATAATATGAATAAAGAAGCATATAATGCCAAATCTTTTGGAAGTAGCCTAGAGGGGGTCAACCATGGTTAAATACTGTGTCATGATGTGGAATGTGTTTCTTTTATGTTTTGGAATGCTTATTATGATGAGTGAATGGATAAATGAATGGATCTATTAGAGTTAGCAATATATATGTTGGGTTAGTTTATTGCAGAATGAATGTTAAGGGTTAAATGAATGGTAGTTATGAATGATGGTATAGTAGAATGATATCTATGAAATAGAAAATGAATTCCTAACATCCCCATGAGTACCATCCCTTCCATGAATGCAGACATATATATCCTACAGTCACCCATAATCCATCTTGGGTGATATTGTGTTGTGCACTCTATGCGCGGTGTAGCCTTCTGGTTTGCAGAAGGGTCGATGGCTTGTAGGGTTTTGTTGGAAACCTAAAGGTAGAACCTAGATCATCCCACACATCCGACAAATGGTTTTGTTGCTAGATGGAACTCAAAAGAACATCGTGGAAGGGATTTGATGAGAAGGATAGTGAAGATAATGCAGTGGTAGAAAGGGATGTTCAAGCCACAGAACCCTACTAAGAAGGAGATTGAAAGAAGGTTGGAGAAAAAACAACTTGAGTTTGTGTAGAAAGATAATAGAAGCTCCAAGTATACATCGCACCACTATTTGGATAGGTATGTGTTTACTGATTTACATGTGGAATTATTCTATTTTTTCCCAGAGCTATTGCAAGAGTGGATATTGAGGTTGAAGGATACTCATCCAACTAACCAGATCAGGCCAATAGAGTGGACTACTAGGAATATTGTGCGGTTGGAAAGGGTTAATAATAAATTCATGCACGTAGTGGATTTCTGGTTAGACATTATTATTGCAGGGTTTATTATTGAGTTTGTAGTTGATACAATGAAGTCATACAATGTTGTAGAGGAGTTCTTGAAGGGACCTAGAGGAAGGTACATCAAGTCTCTTTACACGTCGATCAAGATTTTATTGCATGATAAAGGCGTGTTGACAATGGATTCAGACATCTAAATCACTTTGTGTGCATGGAAGAACTAGGGGAAGCACTAAGGAAGGTATGAGATATGGAGAAGGCACCGGAGAGAGTCCAGAAGAAGGAATCAATGGACCCAATTATGATGGATGAGGAACATACCAGGGAAATAATAAGGAGAGCAAGAGTGACGTGAAGTGGAAGACCATACCATTATAAGATCAATAGTAATAAGAGGGAAGTATCCAAGCAAGAGGGATTGGACAATGATGAGGAAGAGGTAGAGGATCTCTATGCCACAAGGTAGATTGAGAAAATTCTACACGTCACATATGAGAGGGAAACCAGAGGTCAAGGGTTTGACACAGAAGAAGGCTCTCCATTCCAGATCATAATTAGCATGGAACCCGCAACCCCATGTGTGACTAAGACATCTGCATAAAAATAACCAGTTATCCAACAAGCGATTAGTTGTAGAATGATTTTTTAAGGATGAGGGTCCAATGGAAATTCAAGTAGGAGAATAAATTCAGCTAGAAGTAGTCAGGCGTCTACATTGCCTAGAGGTGGTAGTTCAACAAACTTCACAATGGCAGGAGCATATCTAACTATTAGGTTACTTGAGTTTCATGGAGAAGGGTTGGAGGACCCATAGAAACATCTTTTCAATTGTGAAAATATTTAGGCAGATAAGAAGATGATAGATGAAGAGACAAAGGTTGCACAGTTGGCAATCACATCCAGAGACCCTGCATTGGATTGGTATATGGGCCTCACAGTAAACATCCCACAGAGAGAACCTACAACTATCACAAATGTGAATAAGGCCTTGATCAATGAATTTCAACGTCCAAGTTCAGAGGATAAGTTCATGAATGAAATGATAGATCGAGAAGAAACCATGAGATTCAGTATGGGAGATTGATCAGAAGTTCAAAAGGTTGAAAGGTAAGTTGAAGTATCGTATAACTGGTATGAAACATAGGAATTTATTTGTTAATTCATTATTTCCACATCTGAAGTATCCATTAGGCAACATAAATTCCAGATTTAGGTTGAGGCTCTACAAGAAGCCTTGCAGTTAAAGGAGAATCGATATGAGAATACAGATCTAGTTGTGGAGGAGCTGAGAGTAGATCTTAAGAATCTGACATTTCAATTGAATCAGAATAAAAGAAAGGAAAAAATGGAAGATGTCTGGTGTACATTATGAAGAACAGAAGGTCATCATAAGAATGAATTCCCAACCTTTGTGCAGTACTTGGGAGAAGGGATTCCAAATAACTTAACCATAGGAGGACCATGGTGTAAGATATGTAGAACACATGGGCATGATCCTTATCATTATCCCATGATTAAAAAGTATCAAACAGTGCCCAAGACTACATTTTGTAATTTTTGTAAGTTAGTAGGACATGAAGATAATGACTGTAGAAATGAACTGTAAAACTTTGGAGATAATGAAGAAGAGGACTTCAAATTCATATAGGGTGCAAGATGAATCAATGACATGGAAATATTTGCAGCAGTATGAAACATATCAGCCATATAAAACACACAGTGGTTTCAAGTAGCGCCATAGTAAAATAATGCACAGCAGTTTGGACCACCACCATAGTATAATAATGCACAACCACAGTATAATCAGGTACCATAGTACAATACACTGTGCATGTATATTGAAGGTAACAGAGGAGGATTCAAAGGAGGAGGTTGTAGATGAAGAGGATTTGGAGGAGGTAGAGGACCAGTAGTATGTCACAATTGTTAGAAACATGGACACTACGCAAGGGATTGTCCACAACCACCTATGACATGTATGTATTTTCGTGCAGTAGACCATGATAAAAAATACTGTATGACACTCTTGATAAAGATATAGGATAAGAGGAACTAGAATAATTAGAATGTTTAATGGATTGTTGCAGAAGATAGAGATGATGGGAAGAAATTTCATATAGTTACTCGAAGTGGAGCTAAGACAAGAGCAGATGTAGCAAAGAAGAATCAAGACCAGTACCAGTGGATCAAGAAGAATACAACACCTTAGCAAAATTTTAATGCGTGCAAGGAAAAAGAGACATTCAAGAAAGATAGAAAGGATATCTTGATGGAAAATATTTCTTCTACATCAGGTACGAAGCTAGTAGATGATGGAATAGTGTATCACATGCCTCTTTAATTTGATCATACCAGCAAAGACTGATCTACAGAAAAGGTCAATAATTTAAGAAAAAAATTGGTATCTTGTGTGAAGTTATTGAATGATAAGTTATCTCTGAAAGTGTTACAAAATATGTTAGAAAAGTGTAATTATGGGGAAGAAGGGATAAATACAGTCAATCATGTCCATAAGAAGAGAAGAAAAAGTAGAGAAATTAGGTTTAATGGAAACATTGGAGATTTCAATATGGGTGACATAATACTAGATTTGGGGTCTGAAGTCAATTTTTTTCCTAAGAAGACATGGGAATCCATGGGAGAACCTCAACTAGGATATTCACCTATAAATTTAAAGCTATAAAATCAACATAGAGTGGTTCCAATTGGTAGATTGAAGGGGATACCAGTAGATCTATATGGTGTGTGCATCATGGCATACTTTGAAGAGATTTATATAGTAGACAACACTCAACCTTATTGAGCTCTATTGGGATTGGATTGGGCATTTGATAATCATGCCATTATTAATTTGAAGACCATGAAGATGATCTTTGCATCATGTGAGTACAGAGTTATAACACCTTTGGACCCTTCAGAAGGAGCTAGATATGTGGAACTTGCGATATAAAATTTCATTACAGAAGACACAAAATAGCTATATAGAACTATTGCACGAGAAGAGGACTACATTAACCCCACTGCAGATGGAATGTTGAGTTGGAGGAGTATCAATTATTGTGCCTCAAAATATGACACAAGACTAGATAATTGGCAACAGTGACTACATGAATTATCTACCAGAAAATGTGCAAGAATGACACTCGTAGTAAGATGGGTTGGTATAGAGGTAAGAGAACCTCCTAATTTTTATGGTCAAACTGATTTATAAGAATTTTTAAGGAAATTTGAGATAAATTTTTTGTAGAATTAGATACTATCAGTCTTAGATATTGCATTGAAGGGAACACCTGCATGATAGTGGGGAACTCATAAGGAGAATATTAATAACCAATTTCAATGTGAGAGGTAACTATGTATTAGATTTGGCGCAGAGCAACAGGATAAATACTTGGAAAAGTATGATGGGATTGGAAAACCCAGAGGACATATATATAGGTGCATGGTTAAATGGATATTGGTACCACCAAAAGAATTTCCACATCATTTCATTCATACCTTAGAAGGTCTACCAAGGAACTCGTACACAGAGCTGGAGCTGCGTAGAGGAATTGCAAATTGAGAGGAAATGCAATAGAACTTTATTATTACATTCACATTTGAGAATGAGAATCCAACAGAAGATACAAAAATGAAGGTAGTAAGAGACATTATATTTGAATAACCTTAATTTGAAATTGTGACAGCATATCAGAATCATAACAGACAGACTGTCAGACAATTTCTACATTGTTATCATATCGTAGAAGATGATCCAACAGCAAAGGAAAACCCATGTGACATTCAAATGCTAGAAGTAGAAGGGGAAATATAAGTAGAAGGACCACATTTAGAGTCAGAATAATATGTTTCACCATTAAATATCAATAGAGTTAACATTGGAACCAAAGAAAAGCCAAAGATTGCAAGTATTGGTGATTATTTGGACAATGAGACAGTGGAAATCATCACATAGTTACTGTGCAAGTATAGTGACTTATTTCTAGCAAAATTTTCAGAGATGAAAGGGGTAGTAGGAGAACTTGGAGAGATGAATATTTTTTTAAGACTAGATTCTATAACTGTAAGACAAAGACCTTACAAAATGAATCCAATGTACAAGAAGAAAGTGAAGGAAGATATTGGCAAGATGTTAGAGGATGGTATAATATAACCTATTTAAGAATATGAATGGATCATCCCCATGGTAGTTCAAGAGAAGAAGCAAGGGGGAGTAAGGATTTGCACAGACCTGAGAATGTTAAATGATTCTTGTTTGCATGATCCCTTCCCTACTCAATTTACAGATGAGGTTTTAGAGAATGTAGGAGGTCAAGAATCATATTCATTTACTAATGGGTTTTTAGGGTATCACCGGATGATAATAGCACTAGAGGATCGACATAAAACTAAATTTGCAACATAACGTGGTTCATATCAGTATATAGTGATGCCTTTTGGATTGAAGAATGCACCTGCAATTTTTTCAAGGGTAGTAGTAGCATCCTTTGAGGATTGTATTCATAAGTTTTTGGAAGTTTAATTAGATAATTGGGAAGTGTTTAGTTTATTGAAAGATCACGTTGAAGTATTAAGACTAATGTTAGACAGGTGTATACAATGTCATATATCATTGAACATTAATAAGTGTATATTCAACCCACCATTTGGGATTTTGTTAGGCCATGTTGTGTGCGTTGGATGTTATGGGCTCACCCGGGTTCTACCTTAGTTCTCCAAAAAAACCCTATAAACCACCGGCCCCTCTGGTAAACCAGAAGGAAACACTGCACACAGAGTGCACAACGTAGTCTCACCTGAGATGGATTATGGGTGACTGCAGGACGCAACTATATGCAGTCATGGAAGGGATTGTGCTCATGGGGATGTTAGTCCTTTACTTCTAGCATGCATCATATTATGTCATTAATCTAAGTCTAACAGTTATTTCATTATGCATTACCAATGTTGCATGCTAGAACATACTATTTTAACCATTCATCATTCATTTAAAATTGTAGAAACAACAAAAACCATTTAGACACATTGCAACACATGATTTTACCACGGTTCACCTCCCCTTGGGATACATCCACAAATATCTTATGCTTATTTATTATTCTTCATCAAAATAGTGTTGCACACATTACATCATAGGTTTATTAATGGTACATTAGGATGACCAGCTTTGCACCAAGCTCCACAACTTGCAACTTGACCCTTGGTTACACTCCATAAGTATCCATTATCTCCTCAACTATTAAAAAAAACAAATAATTTGACTCAAAACTCCAAGGGTTCTCAAAGTACTTCTCTCATACCAAGTGATGATGATTCCCCTAGCTACCTCATACATCCTCTACTCATACTACAAAATTGGGTAAAAATCCTTACATCATGTCTCAAAAACCCTAAATCTAAGTGGACTCAACTTGTCCACTTTCTAACTCTATTCCATATGGTTGGTCTTCGATCCAGCTGTTCCTTTCTTTGAATTTGCACCAATCTTCCTTAATTCCTGGTGCGTTGCTTCCTTTGTCCCTTGTCACACTTCTTTCCCTTCTTTCCTGGCACGCGTTGCTCCCTTGGTCCATTCCTTGTTTACTGCACTGAAACCCAAAATTTTCGGCTCCAACAGGCCCCTGATACTTACCTGTGGCTTGTCCAAATAAACTTAGGTCATGTGTGACTCCCGCACATATTTCTCCAAGGTCTGGAACTTCTTTGAGATTATATCTACTTTTGTCTTTATCTGCACACTCTTCTCCGTCAAGGTCTCCACCACCTGCATTGTGACGTGATCCTTCAACACTTCTAAACTCTTTGAGTGCATATGTTCCATCCTTCCTTTTTTTGTATCCATATTTTCTATCATCTTCGTTGCTTTCTCCTAAAGTGGATCCAACTGAGCGTATTGTGATTGCTTTTCCTCTTGTGTGACTCTTACCTCTGCCTGTAAAATTTTCATCTCCTACACGCTTTTGAACCTGTCTGAAATAATGATCGTCTTTTGTCTCTACTATAAGTCCTAGGCTACATAATTCATCTTCTCTTCCCTCTGATCCAAATGTTGGATCCCTTCATCTTCAACAACACTTGTCCAAATCTAGGTGGTTCTTTCGTAGAGATCTGCTACTTCCTTTACTTCTAGCACGATGATATCTGTGTGTTTTTTTTCTTGCTGCACTCTTTCTATTCTAACTTATGGAGGGGTGGTTGGTGTCAGCTTTCCAACCAATTCTACTATCCCCTATTTATAACCATCCATCATCTGCACTATCCTTTTTATCTTTTCTTTCCCGTTGAGATTTCCTGCTAGTGCATTGTCCGAAATCATTTGGAAGAATTCCTCAAGTATTTACTCTAGTTTTTCTGGGTGTTTTTTTTCCTCCTCATGTTCGATATTGTTATGGGACTTATCAGTAAATGCAGACATAGACATATCTCCCTACATCCAGCTAGATCTAGAACAAAACAAAACATAATATGACGCTTTCCATAAGCTCTAACCATTGAGTTTACTAGTTAACAAGAGATGGACAACATACCATTTAAATGTCGTTTTCTCTTTCCATTACCATCCTAGCTCCACTCCGGTGCTCCCGTGATATTGGATATGCAAGGTAACACAAGCCAGCCAAAGTGAAAGAAATACAATGAAATCAACAAGAACGTATGTATGTGATCAAGGAATCATACAATAAAACAAGACAAGTTTTATGGGAAAGAATCATATTACTGTATCATATTAAAATGAAAGTGGATATTACAACCAAAGCCTTGATGTCGTAAGTTCCCCTTTCAATGACCCTTTTCTCCAATAGACACACTTACTCCAACCTTTAATGAAGAAGATACACAATGACTTGATGAACTCAAATGAAGCTCTCAAGTATGAATTGAAGTAGAATTCCTCATCTAATTCTTATCCTATTCAACCTTAGCCTTTTCCATGAAATATCCCTCTTTATATAATGTGAGGAAGAGATGGTTGAGGAGATTAGGATGATCCCACCAAATCAAAGAAGAGAGTAATATCCAAACCATTCGGAGGCCACCTCATCTTCTAGAAGATCCCCTTCTAGAACATTTGTGAAACTTGACCTTTTCTCAGTCTTTTGGCATCGTCGCACCCTAGGTATAATGCATCCTGCATAGACGTCGTAGCCCAACTTTAAAGTAGGGGGAAACAATCAGGCATCATCACACCCTATGTATAGTGAATCCTGTGATGACCTTCTTTAATATGGTTTTTGAGAAGAGAAATACAATTACTTTTCTCATGGAGAAAGGCTATTTTTAGGAACATGAAACACATGTTGTCAATGGATCACTGGGGTGACAAAAATAATGTGTAACAAAATTCCCCCCAAAGTATGAAGTTGGAACTCATGATAACTAAAATACTTTGTAGAATGTGTGTGTCAGAAACAAGGAGTGCACCGATCAGGAACTTGCAAACAGTCAAGCATCAACATAATAATATACCATTTTCCGAGGTAGGCATTCCCATACTCAGATTACAAAATGTCAAGTGAGTCATGGCTACTAAATATACACAGTGGATCCATGTCAATGTGAATCGACATAGACACCAGGAATACACTGTGGATCTATTCTCTAAAGAATTCAAATTCGGACATAGCCATGAGACATACAAAGTGGATCTATGTGTCAATACAAATCATGAATACTCCATCGCAACCTGGACCAGAATGGTGTGATCTAGGGTATTCATTTCCATTGTCCCGAAGTACGAATCTAGCCATGTGATTACAGGTGTTGAAGTCAAACATGGTAGAAACCACTTGATTACCGGTAAATGATGAGAATCATTAACAAGTGCGAGGGAAATCACCATTGATGTCAATGACTCCCAAGGTACCCTAGTACAATCCAACGAATGTGAATAAATGAGTTGAATTCGAACACTCGATGGAATATTCCAATAAGGGGTCAATGATGTGAATCCACTGTTGAAAGCGAAGAAACCAGTCATTGAGGCATGTAGGCTCCAAGGTACTGAATGATTTCTAGGTATTTCTCATGGATAATGAGTTGAAGTTGCCAGGAAACGACTCATCATAGGAGGGCCTTAATGCATCCCCCATCAATGACACAAAATAAGTAACATATTTTAGGTAGATCATAATATGAGGTGATTCAAAACTGACTTAGGGAAGGGCAACATAGTAGAAGATTTATAATTGCATATGGTCAACTCAATAGAAGGCTTGCTTAGTTTGGAATTCTCTTGAACATATAAATGACACGACAATGGTCTTGGCAGCATTGAATCAAGGAGGACCCAACATATGGACATGCAGATGGTTAAATGAGAGACAAATGGATTTCTCAACCCGGATACAATGACGAAGGGGGTGTCATGTTGAAGAGCAACTATTACTGCCACTAACACAAATACAAAAAAACATTTATTTCCCAATTTTCCCCCACCATTTCTGGCAAGTACCTCTTTATTTTTATCCAAGATTGAGGAGGATAACATATGCTTGTTGATGTAAGCTCATCCTTCGGATGAGTTCCTCAAAGTATGTTTAAATAACCCTAGGAAGGAGCGGTTCGGTCCCATATGGGTCTTTCGATGTTTGTTTAACAAGTCCAAAGAGAGAAAACTCAGGGGTTTTTCATGTTTAGAGAGTCTGAAAAAAGTTAAAGAGAACTCCATCAGTTCCTTTTTCATAAAATAATCTGATGAGACCGAAAAAGTGATAACCTACTACTCATCAAACTTTTTATTCAAATACTTTTACGAGTGTGGAAAGAACAAGTTCGCTCGATAATCTTTTCATTTTTATGGAGCGTGAAAAGAGCTTAAAGGATACTTCATAGGCTTCATTTTTTGTGTTACCATTACGAGTTCAAAAAAATTACAATAGACTACTCGATTACATTCTCATGGTTTCATGAGCATGAGAAAGAATCAAGACTTGCTCAAAGTTTTTCCTGAAAACCCCTAAAAGGATATTTGACAGATGTACAAAAACAAACCAAAAAGCGGATCCTTGTTTCAATGTTTCACTCCTAGAGTTTTTATCTTTAAAAATCAAACACTTGTAAATTCGTTAGGACTTTAGGGTTTAGATAAAATATATAAAATAATATAAAATACAAATGAAAAAGTGAAAAAATCAATAAAAATGGGAGAAAACCTCATTTCACTATTTCATTTGTCATTTCACCCAAACCTTGTTCCAAACCCCCTTTTTACCTCGATTTTCCACTGCGGATTGCGGAGGGTGTGACTAATCATTCAGAGAACCGTCTCCATAGAACATGTAATCTTCATTTCTTCTATCTTTTCATGGATTAAAATTTTCTTTTCATTGGTTAGAAATAGACTTTTGGGTTAATGTTTTGGGGGTACCCATGTGCAGAATTCTCTGCAGGTTCCCTATATCAGGCCCTGCGATGATATAGGATCACCATAGGTGGTTCTATAGCTAGCATGCAATGACTTTGCACCGTGCAGATGCCCTAGCCTGTGACGTGCACAACCCCAAAAGTTTTTAAAGATGATTTTGCCAAAAAACATTATCTAGGGAAGAAGATAATGATGCTAATCTCTCTTTATGGTTCCATTGCAGGTTTTCCACAGTCAAAATGTTGGAATGGCATGAAAGAAAGAACAAGGAGGAAGGCTACTTTTTCGGGAATGAATTGGGAATGGTAATGGCCCTCCGACAGTGTGGGTTGTTGAAATTATTCAAAATCCAGGGTATAAGGGCCCAACTAAGATTACTCGAGTACCTAGTTCACATGTGGGATGTGCACAAGAAGGCATTTCATGTGGGTGCTCACATTCTTACGATAGATATCGAGGATATCTACTTCTTAATGGGACTGTCTCGCCATGGATCCCAAGTAACACTTACAGGTAGCATAGGTGGTGGTGCACCTATGAACCACTATATCAGTGAACATTGTGTGTCGGGTACTCATAACTATAGTGGTAATGTCACTACAAGAGATGTCTGAGACTTACCTCTATAGACCATCCTCTATACCATCACATGCATGGCAGGGAGCACAACTCCTCATATGTCTCTTCAGAGCTATTTTTAGTATGAATTGGAGTGTATGGAGCCCCGAGTATTCAACTGGTGTGAAGGGGTTCTTAAAAGTACAAACAAACAACTGACCAAGTGCAGGAGTTGAGAATTGAAACAGTTTGGATACGGGTCAATTTTGGTATCCTTCTTCCTAGAGAGGGTCCCAATTTTTCACTTGCAAGTAGAGTGGGGTATACTTTCCCCACATGATCTGAGAATGAAGAGGTGGTTCGACCTCATGGAACGACTTGCAGCTGGTCCCATAATTAGATATAACGATGTTTTCTTCGATTGGTTGAGAAATCAGATGCTAATGGTCAATGACTATGCATATGCTGGGCTAGACTTCCATGGAGATCCAGACCTAGATCTTCCTGAAGGTTCTCAATTGGGGGACATAGGTAAGAAGGAATTTTTTTTTATATCATGTTTTTGTTATTTTTAAAGATATAATTTTTTTTTATGTTGTTTATCTGATGATTAATCAAGTTCTCTTTGATGATGAAGATGTGGGAACTTATCATCCTCCAGGTTCATCCCCTATCTAGAGGCGAGGGGAGAGAGTTTACATAGCAGGAGTAGTTGTTGCTGACTTCAAGACTTTAGAAAAAAATCTGGAGGGACTCACGATAAACATCCCATATGCCTCTATAGATGATATCTCGAGGCATTACCTGTGCCACACAATGGGCTTGTCTGCTTCCATTGGTCGACTACTCCGTAGAGCATCACAGGAAGTTGCATGTTATAGAAAGAAACATCCTTGAAGCTCTATTGTATATGAAGCCATGTGCTTTACATTTTTGATATTTTGGTCTTCGGACAAAAACACTTTTTGTAAACTTTTATCATTATATATATATATATATATATATATATATGAGGCTTCTACTGGCTTACTTGTTATATATACAATGTGTGATTGGATTTTATAAATGTCTCAAATGTCTGTCTAACACATAATTATCTAAAGCATCTATTAATGTATTTAGACATCTAGGAATGTGTTGATATTCAATGTAATCAAAATGACGTTCCAAGATGTGAATTCGTAAATATACCCTTAACAACGTAGGACTTCGAATGGAGTAAACATTACTCAACTATAGGAATAATAACTGCAAATCGAGTCATACAATAAGATGATGGATTCCAAGTGAAACAACATAGGTCAATAATTCGATTACTGCACTGTATTCCACAATATTGTTAGTTGCATGACTAAGGAAAACACCATGTAGACTAATCAATTCATCTGTAGGTGCATAAATTGCTCAAGTAGTAGATGCTAATTTCTGAGTACTGCGACTCATGCCATCAACTGAAGAAAATGTAGGGTATAGAAGACACCAACATCTGGAAACCAAACACAACGCAATGTAAGCAGTTGAAGGAGGGAACCAAACAACGAAAAAGCACACAAGAGTATGATACACTAAAAGTATAAGAACTCATGCAAAAATGATTTAAGAATAGTACTTCTTCAAGTAAAGCCCATTTATGGGTTCACTCAAAGGGATTTCATCATAATCAACCAACTCATAAGAACCCTTCTCCAACACTCATTTGACAATGTAAGGACCCTGCAACATGGGATCAAATTTACCGGCCCCTAGAAAAACACAATCTTGCTAGTAAAGAAGAACTAGATAACATTCAGAAAAAACATGTTTCTTGACATGCTTGTCATATTGGGACTTCACACATTTCTTCTGAGTTTCAATAACTAAGGTGACATCATGATGGGTTTCTTCTAGTTTCATCAAATACAAAAGACGCTCGTCTTCAACAGAGGTGTTAGGGAGAAGTTCAACGGCTAGTTTAAAATATGGTATCTCACATTCAATCAAAAAAATAGCTTCGATACCATAAACTAACTGGAAAGGTGTGAATCACGTGGCAGACTCAACATATGTCTGATAGGCCCATAATGCTGAGAACGACATCATGTGCCAATTTGACTTATGAATTCCTACCATCCGTCGAAGCATAGTAGTAAGAAATTTGTTGATTGCTTCAACCTGGCCATTGGCCTATGGATAATAAGGGGTTGATTTTTCATGGCAATGACCCAACTTTTCAGTAAGTTCAAACATCATAAAATTCTAAAAATGACTACTGTGATCATTAACGATGGCTTGAGGGACACCAAACCTAATAATGATATGATTGAATATGAACAATGATACAATTTTCCTGGTGTTGTCAAATGTAGGCATCGCCTCAGCCTATTTAGTGAAATAATCCACAACTACAATGATGTATCCATGCCCCTCGGCCGAGTGAGGGTTACATGTCATGAATTCAATGCCCCATTTGGTGAATGGACCAATGGAAACTACAGGATGTAAAGGAGCAGGATGAGATCTTATCTTGTTATTATAAGTTTGGAAAGCATGGAATTTTTGGACGAAAGTAATGCAATCCTTAAACAAAGAAGGCCAAAAATAACTAGCTCGTATGATATTTTGGGTAGTGGCATACCCAAACATATGACCTCCACATGCTCTAGAGCGACAATCATTAAAATCTTTCTCAGCTTCATCCTAGGTGAGACATCATCGAAAAATGGAATCAATACCATGGTGGTAAAGGGTATCACCAAGAGTGATGTATTGGCAGGCTTGATACCATATACGATGACGATTTTTACTAGATAGATCAGTCCAGAAAGTTTGAGTTTGGAGATAGATAATAATATCTCCATACCATATGTCATCATAACTGATTAGAAAAAGGAATTCGTCAAGCAAGAAATCCTCTGCCACATTTTCTGTCTCAGTAGAGGGAAAGTCACATATTAGTTCGACAAAAACCAAAGATATATTTGACTTAGCGCGTTCAAACTCCAATTCAAACTCCTAGAGAATAACTATCCATTTGGAGTACTTTCCCCCTAGCAATTATTGAGTAAGGATATGTTGCATGGGGTTGCAATCGAAAATAACAGTGGTTCTACGTAATAAGATATAATGATGACAATGTTGGACAACTTGAACAGTTTCCAAGGCCAGTTTCTCTACATGTAAGTATTTTTTTCTGGTAGTCATGAGACTCTGACTCAAATAGTATATCACATGTTCGTCATGTGAATCATCCTCTTTGACTAATACCATAGCAATGGTAGAGTTCGAAGAAGCTAAGTAGAGGAAGTAATCTAGACTATAGTCAGGGGGAAACAACAACGATGTATGGGTTAAGGAAAGTTTCAAAGCTTCAAAGGCTTTGTTTGCAGTATCGTCCCATACAAACTCGTAACCTTTCTTGAGCAGTTGAGTAAATCCTTTCGTCAATTCGGTGTAATTGGGGATGAAATGATGCCAAACATTTTCCTTCCCTTGCAACTTTGGAGCTAGCGTAGTGTGGAAGGAGGAGGTAGATTAAGAATAGCCTCAAACTTCAAGGGGTCTACTCGAACCCCATGTATTGACACGATAAAAACAAGAAGTCGCCATGACTCCACACAAATAACACATTTGTGTGGGTTCAAATGTATGTGATAATAACAACAACATATGAAGATGGCCCTTAAATGTACTGGGTAATCTTGAAGACGCATGGAATGCACCGGTAGATCGTCAAGATAGGGTTGCACAATGTACTTAATATCATTTAAAGCGTAATACATGGCGCATTGAAAAGTCGCACCAACGTTCTTGAGATCAGAGGGTAATTTCCGGTAGGCAAAGGTTCCCCAAGGGAAAATAAAAGAAGTCTTGTGTTGATCCATTGGTAAAATATTAATTTGATTATAGCTGGAGAAACCATCCATCAAGGAAAATATTTCACTCTCAACACAGTCATCAACGATATGGTCAAAGAAATGGGTTGGATAATTGTCCATAGGACAAGCTTTATTTATATTCCTATAATCTACACAAAAGTGAATCGTTCCTTGTTTCTTATTTACCGGAACTAGATTGGATACCCAATCAGTCAAAGCCAGGGGATAGACAAATCCAGCTTTAAGAAGTTTTTCAACTTCAAGCTTGATAGTTGCAGCTTTGCATGGATGTACTAGGTGAAGTCTCTGCCGAACAAGTTTAGCATCTGGGTAAGTCTTAATCTCATGCACAATGATACCAGGATCAATACATGGCATTTCTTCTTAACTCCAGGTGAAAACATCACAAAATTCTTGGAAAAGGGATTTATAAGTGTGGACCTCATCAGTAGAACATGAGGCCCCGATATGAACATTCTCCATGACTCCAGTTTTAATCGATATGTCAAGAGGAGTGGTAGGTGAAGTGTTACTCAAGTTCCCTTCATACAAAACATCGTGTGTTGACTCAGTAACGAAAGAAATAACAACAATCGACGGAGTCGAAATCCACTGGTATCTCTCTATGGTATCATGTTCTAGGAAGAGAATGGAACGATGATGTCCATTGTCCCATGGAGTATCTTCCATAGACATGATTGACATGATCATCTCATCCGTAGGAAAGATCACGTGAAACGGATTAGGATATGTATCACAGAGAGAAGGAGGAGAGGGGGTTGTCAATTGAATGGCTTGATAAGAAGATTCGACCAGACTTAAAGGCATTATGTCTCCGTAACAAAGGTAGTCACTAGAGCTAGGTACTACCCGTGGGTCATATGACGCAGGGGTTTCATGAACAATGGTTGAGATCATGTTAATCAAAGCGACAAAAGGAGGAGGAATATCTACTGGTGGGATTGGAAATGTACCCATCAAGGTTGAATCCTTTAAAATACCCACGCCGACATTCTCGTAACTGGGGGGTGTCTTCAAGATAAAGGGTACATTGCTAGTATGCGAATCGAAATTAAAGAAGGCCAGTTGGTCGATAGTAACGACCTTTCCTTGGTGTGGGAAACGTAACACATGGAAAAGGGTAGACAAAACTTCATGCATGGAATCAATCTAGCTATGGCCAAGTAAAAGGTTATAATCAAGAGGTGCATCAAAGACCTCAACCTCGACATTAACCAATTTACCTTCCAACGTAATAGACAATGAAGGAAGAACACTGTAAGGTTTAAAACCTGTACCACTTAAAGCCTTAAGGGTATTGTGTGACTCGGTAAGGGTAGGAGAGCCAATAGCTTTCCAACACGTAATGGACATAATGCAAGTTGAGGCTCCTTCATCAATAATGATTCTACAGATATTCTTGTTTTCAACAACAACTTGGGTTTGAAATGCTAACTGAGGAGGAAGCCTTGGAATGTGATCTTTCAAGTCAAAGATTAATAAATTGGTATCTATGGGATCAATCCCACCAATGGCCTTTAACAGTGCCTTCCGTTGAGTAGGACAACTTCGAAGGACTTCGAGATTTGACATCGCAGAGGGTGCTTGCGCAAGTTCTTCTACAATACTGTAGTTTTGGGCAACATGTGCATGAGGATTGAACACAGAATTTTGAATAACGCCCTTGGGAGGAGGGCGAAGAACTGTACCGAGGCCTAGTCTTTCAAGATGAAGAGGACCGTTTGGAGGTGAAGTTCCAAGAGGAGGTTAAACCAATGAAGGTGGTATATCATCAACTTTCTCTTTCCACGGAGAATAATATTAAGCTTGAGTTGCGACTGCAACTTTGTTCTTTTTAGAGTCACCAGTATACATAAGAACATAAGATGAGGTAGAAGGAGAAGCTTGGTCATGAATGACCAGTTGGTCTTGCTGCTGATAAGGGAAAGGTTGTGACAAAATGACAGGTGTGGGAGGATTCCCGGTCCCTTGGAGGAACTTAGTAACCTTAGCATGACGTGGACAATCTTTCTTGTAATGATCGTCACTACAAATAAGAAAATGATAACTAGGTTTACGCTTATCTTTCTCGTCAGCAGGTTGCATTTTGGACTTCTCAGATTGTGGATTATTATTTTTTTCCTCCTTATTCTTACCCTTCCCTTTCTTTTTATTTTGTTTCTTTCCGGTAGGTGTGGATTGAACTGAATTAACCTCAACAGTTTTACCAGCATAAGGAGTAGGAGTAGAAGCATTTTTTACATTAGAATTATTAGATTTGGGATTGGTGTGACTGGCATGCACAGACTGGGTCTCAACATGAAAGGTGCCAAGAAAACCATCAACAACATGAGAAGCTGCTGGAGGTGTTGGGGTAGGATTTGTGGAAGGACGAGGAGCGTCAGGGATCAAATCGTAAAGTGTTCTCATTTGTGAATAAACAAGATCTAGATAATGAGCACAACTAATTACCTATTCTTCAATGACAACACCACCCATTGAGAAATCACGAGAAATAGGTCCAATGAGTGATTTGGTAAACCACTCAGCCAATAGTTGATCAGGAAGAGGAACTTTGATTAAGTGTCTTCTCCTCCTCCACTCATGGATGTGATCAGAAATATGAGTGGATGAGGACTGTTTAAAAGAACTCAAAATTTTGGTTCCTGTCTCATATCAAATTGGAAACTGGTAATGTGTCAAAAAGGCCATGGCTAGGGTGTTAAAGTAATTAAAGAATCCTTGCGGTAACTCAATGTACCATTTTGTTGTCAAACCCGTAAGAGTTCGTTGGAAAAGTCGTAATCTTATGGAGTCATCCATCAAAGAGTTGGATGAACACCACAGATGAAAAGTCATACCATGATTATTCGGGTCTTCTCCTGCTCGACCGTCAAATTTAGGAATGTGGGACAGTAACTTGGCCGGTATGATGGGCCAATACGGAGAATGTAGAATATGATCATTCAAAATCCTAGACAAATCAGGTAAATCCAAAGTGGCTAGAAAAGGAAACTGTTGGTTGACTTGAGGAAACTGGTAGTTTTGAGGGGGAAGCTTCGTAGGTATACCCGTAGGACCATAAGCAGTCTGCAGATAATTATACAGTCCTGACAAATTTGGTTGTTGAGGATTTTGAGGTAGATAGCCCATAGGATTGGGTTGATTAGGTATGTTCCCTTGGAAAGGAACATTATATTGAAAGTTTTGACCCCGAGCGGGATTCAAAGAACCTAGATACAGTTGACCGAGGTTAGGGGGTAGAAAAGAATTGACTTGAGTATGTTTCCCCCCAGACAGTTGTAAATTTCCTTGGAAAGGAAGATTCCAAGGTTGAGAATGTAACACAGGTACGTTTTGTCCATAAACTGGGTTATGGACTCCAACTTGAGGTTTCCCCCCAAGTTGAGGTTGTCCCCCAATCTGAGGTTGTCCACCAAATTGAGGTTGCCCCCAACTTGAGATTGACCTCCAAAAGGAATATGGAAACCAAAAGTGACATAATGACTGGTGCCTCCAACTGGATTGGAGCCACTATGGCCAAGACGATGAGATCCTCCTAATAAAGGTGGAGGAGGAACGTAAGGCCCTCCAGAGAGAACCTAGGTAGGTGTAGGAAAAAACTAACTTGTAGCATTATACCCATGAGGAACAAAAAGTCCAGACCCTCCAGATGGATTCTAGGTAGGGATAGAAACATAAGTGTTCAAAGATTTATACCTAGGGGGAAGTGACGGATTTGGTCTAGGCGGAACTGGTGTCCCAATAGGAGCTTGAGTGAGAACCACATTTCTGGTAGGAACGATCATAGCGTGTGGGACCATAATAGAATGGGCCATATGGAGAGGAAGAATCAAGTGAGAACCAACCAATGATTGGTCCAAAATGACAGTGACACTACTAGTAGTACCAGTGAAATGGTCTAAGGGTACCGTATAGGTAATGAACATCTCAGTCATTTGCGATGCCATAGGTTGATCAGGACTTGCTCCTATGTTGCCATAATGATCTCGCACTGTCAAAGGGGAAGAACTAGGATTAAAAGTTTCGACAGTGTGAGTTGGGGTTCTAAATGATTCACTTTGAGAAAGTGGTTCGTCTACTCCAGATCCTGCATTAGGTCCAGTAGGTACTCCAGTATTGTCAACAAAAACAATATCTCTTGATGAATTCATCCAGAGAAAATGTGTGTCTTGCCTAATATGAAATAACGGGCTTGAGGGAAGTCAAAATGCCTCTAAGGAATATGACACAATTCGAAATCCTTCTGAAGAATGTGTGCTTCCAACCTCAGAAGCTACTTCGTTATTGACTACTCCCTCAGGAGAGCATTCTGGTGAGTTGGGAAGCAAAGGGAGGTAACCTTCAGGATATTCTGGGGGTATCCCTTGCATCCTACATGATCGACGAAGGCCGATGTTGGCCGAACCAAGTAAATAACGAAACAAATCTATGACCAACTAGAGAAAACAAACAACACTCACTAATAAAATCTAGAAATCAAACCAAGAAAACAAACCTTCTTATTTTGAAGTCACTAGTTGGTGATGAAATCCAACATTGCGAAATCAAGACAAGAAGGGGCTAGGATAAAGCGGGTGTAAAAGTTACGTTGACGACCTGCTTAACAGATTTACACCCTGGTGAAAGCTCCCACACATAATTGTGGGTATACCCTCCAAGGAGCCTTAGTGAGTTTGGTCAATGTCGATTCCAGGTACCGTGTATACTTTTCCCTCCACAAGCACCTCATGTAAATACCCTTAAGAGATAGGCTACTAAGGTCACCAACTACAACAATGATGCTTGGGAAAATAGTCGACAGTCTGATCCACGTGCAAATGCAGGGTATCTAGCGTAAAATCAACTCGAGAGGATCCCACACATAATTGTTGGTATACCTTCAAGTGACCCCCAATAATACGCGTAATCTCTACACCAAGACCAACAAAGCAAGGTGAGTAACTCTTCTAGTCCTAATGCGACCTCGTGATTTACCCTTGTGTTAGAAGGGCTTCCCAGGACAAAATGTAGAAATTGGATTTGAACTCTCCTTATCACAAGATACTATTGTGTGTTTTAATGCTTTGGAGAGTGTGCCTTACAATCTATTCCAAAGTGCTATCCTAGCTAATGTTGGTGAAAAAGAATCCATAGAAAATAAAAGTTGCTAATAAATTTTAAATTTACGTTGTATTTTAAAGGCTGTTATTTACTCAAGAGGGAGATGAAAATGAAAATGATGATGTTGTGACCTTGACCCAATAAGATGCAAAAATAGATGAATGTGCAATTTTTCAATTCAATGAACTCTAATTACAGTAGGGAGAGGGTATTATTTTGAAGTACAAAAAGCTACGAATTGCAATTTCTTAATTTCAAATGAACACAATTCAAAATAATCATGAACTACAAAAATTTTCAATTCTTCTCTTTAACAAATATTTCGAATGTAAAAATTTTCTTATGAAATATTACTAAAAATAATAAATGAATTCAGTTCTTCCTTTTAAAAACAAAATCAGAGATGTGATGACGAAAGGAAAATGTAATCCAAGGAAATCAAGACATTCTCAACACAATTCCCAAATCAAACTCGTAATATAGACAAAAATGAAAAAGACAAGAAAACCTTTTGTCATATGCAAGCAAAAAGTGTTTCTTAATCAACAAACAATCTAGAAAGTAAAATCAATCCATAACTTGAAACAAACCAAAGACCCTTTGTCAAACAAGCACCAAGATCAAGATCTGAGATTATATCCTCGTGACAATGGTCAAAAGAAAAAAACTTGCAAAATGCAAAGAAAGACTTTCAATCACTGAAAACTAATCAAGATCAAGATTTAAAATCAGAGATTAGTCAAATATGGGCATCAGAAGTNGAATCACTCCAACAAAACCTACAGGAGTCGTCGCAGCCTAGGTGTGGGACATAGTGCGATGAGTAAAGGTCATTGTAGGCTAGTAGAAGAGCATAGTACGATGTCGTTGCATTGGATTGGTCAAGAAGGGTGCGACGTCTAAGGGTCATCACAGACTGCCAATGTGGTACAATGCAATGATCTCTGTAAATGAGGAAAAAATGGAAGAAAGACAAAAAATCTAATTGAACTTTCAGACCCAGGGAGTCTAGATGGATCACCCATAGAGTCAGAGAATGAAATTTATCAGAGAAAAGAAGAATAAATGAAAATGGGAAGAAAAAAATCAAAAGGAAGTCATATACCCAGTATGGTTGCCAATTTTGTTATGGGACTTATCAGTAAATGCAGACATAAACAGATCTCCCTAGATCCACCTAGATCTAGAAAAAAGCAAAACAGAATATGACGCTTTCCCTAAGCTCTAACCATTGAGTTTACTAGTTAACAAGATATGGACAACATACCATTTAAATGTTGTTTCCTCTTTCCATTGAAATCCTAGCTCCACTTCGGTGCTCCTGTGATATTGGATCTGCAAGGGAACACAAGCCAACCAAAGTAAAAGAAATACAATGAACTCAACAAGAACCTATGTATGTGATCAAGGAATCATATAATAAAACAAGACAAGTTTTATGGGAAAGAAGCATATCATTGTATCATATTAAAATGAAAGAGGATATTACAACCAAAGTCTTGATTTCACAAGGTCCCCTTTCGATGACCATTTTCTCCAACACACACACTTGCTACAACCTTGAATGAAGAAGATCCACAATGACTTGATGAACTGAAATGAAGCTCTCAAGTATGAACTAAAGTAGAATTCCTCATCCAATTCTTAGCTTATTCAACCTTATCCATTTCCATGAAAGATCCCTCTTTATATAATGTGAGGGAGAGATGATTGAGGAGATTAGGATGATCCCACCAAATCAAAGAAGTGAGCAAGATCCAAACCATTCGGAGGCCACCTCATCTTATAGAATATCCCCTTCTAGAACATTCGTGAAACTTGAACTTTTCTTAGTCTTTTCGCATCATCGCAACTAGGTATAGTGTAGCCTGTGGAGACGTCGTAGCCCAACTTTAGAGCAGGGGGCGATGATCAAGCATCATTGCACCCTGTGTATATTGCATCCTGCAATGATATTCCTTAATAGGGTTTTTGAGAAGAGAAAGCCAATTACTTTCCTCATGGAGAAAGGATCTTTTTAGGAACATGAAACACATGTTGTCAATGGATCACTGGGGTGACCAAAATAATGTGTAACAGATCTTCACTTCTTCAAGGACTATCTCTAGTATCTCCTTCTCTTCCTTGGATATCTCCAAGTTTATTTCATTCATTTTGGCTCTGAATTGAACTTCTTGTGAGACACTCATATGCAACTTATATAACACTTTTTTTGGTATCCTATCTAATACCATTTCCATATGTTCTACGTCCTTGACATGTTTCTGCACCATGTCTTCATTCATTTGTAGAATATCCTTAGTAATGTTGAAATTTTCACTTGCTAATGTCATTATTTGTACTGTCTCCTCCTCACTCTATGCTGGTATGTCCTATTCTTGCATTGTTTGTTGTTGTTGTTGTGTTTTTCCTTTGTTTTTCACCTTGGTAAATCATATCTACTCCAAGACCTTCTTAACTTCTTTCATCTCTTGCATTATCTTCTCTCGTTGTTTTTCTACATTTTCATATGCTTATGTGGCACAGTCCTGTACTCTTTCTGCGACTAAGTCTGCATCATATTCAATTATTGTATACTGGGGGACCTCCTTATGTGCCTTCATCTTCTTGCACACTCCACCTATCTGGAAAATAGTTCTCTTGAGAGGCCTTGACTCTATTTCCTCTGTTTTGATTGGATTCTTTGTCTCTGGTATATCCCCTCCTCCTTGTTCCTCCTATGTAGGGATTTTATGTTCCGTATGTGTCTCTCCATTAGGGGGCATTTGTGTGGTTCTTCTACTATGTGATAGGCTTTGGGATAGTCTTTTTTTCCCTAACTGTTCTTGTTGTTGCGCTCCCCCCTATTTGCTTCATGCACCCTATTGGTGATCTTGTATTTGTTGATGGAGTACTCTTCGTTTTTTATGGCCCCGCTTCTGTTGGTTACTTGTCTTTTATTGGCCCCACATGGACCTTCTGTTCCTCCTTCCAGTATTTCATTGCCCATTTCCCTTCCTCTATTGTGACAGAGTATCTCATCTGTGTCCACTCCTTCTTTGGATCCATTTTTTCCTAGATCCACATATTGTGCCTTGATTCTTTAAAGTTGGCTATATTCTTGTATTCCTCCACCACCTCTGGTGGGATCCTCCAAGTTCCAGACACCTTTTCTTGTATTTATTCAAGAGATTTCAAAAATATGTTGGAGTTCATCTTTATTTCCCTTGCAACAGTTGTGTGCCACAATGTTTTCGTATTGTGTTGTGCGACACTTTCCAATTCTCTAAAAAAATACGATGTATTTTGGTTGTTTCCATCCCTCTAATGCAATCAATATGAGTAGCTACAAATAATGGAAGTCTGTACCTAAATCTTGAGCATCCTGACAATCAACCAAAAATAAGTTCAGTAAATATGGACTCTATCTCAATAGAGTCCCCTTCATGCATTGTGCGGCTTCTGTTATTACCCTTGCTGGCACCTCTTCCTTGTGACACTTCCTTAGAAATTTAAAAACCATAATTTTGGTTGCTAAACTTGTCGCGGGTTCACTGATTATTTTAATTATAATTCCTCTAGACCCCCTCACTATTCCATAGGTTTGCTTCATTTATTGTACTAAGGATTTCTCCTTGGTCTTGTCATCCAGATACTGCTCAGGTTTCTCACCATCTGTGGGCAGACCTGTTATCTTTGAAATTAACGCAACATCAATTGATACTAGCCTATACATCCATATAATTCCTCCATGCACTACTCCCAATAATTATTTGAGACAATTATTTATGTCCTTACCCCTTCCAAAATGCAGTATCTCTACCAGGGTCATTATTCATGTGTTATATATTAAACCTTGTATCCATTGTTTGGGTTTTAGTATTGGTACTCCTGTCGCACTGATCCCTTTGTTCTCTAGATATACTTGTGGCTCAAATTTTGGAAAATTTTCTATGTATTTCACATCATGGCCCAAATAACACAATTTATCTATGCATCCTAGCAAATCTAGTAAAAACTTCACTCATGTTGGTATGTGCAGTAACATAAGGGTTTCCTCTGGTTGCTTGTGTGGTGACCTCTGGACCGCTTGTTTCCCTTTCCCCTTTGGAGGCGCCCTTGAGGGCCTTGCCTCCTCGTGTATTTTCACTTCCTCTTCCTCATGTACTCCAGACTCTTGCTTCCCCGTGACATATTCTACTTGTATTTTCTCCTCTGGTGTTGGCTCTGCGCCAGATTGAACACTTGGTTCATCAAACTCAGTTCTTTCCTCATCTACTTCATTCATTGGTTGGACTATTTATTATGTGGGGTTCTTCTCCTCTGTCATGTTCTGTGGGTTAAAATCCATTTTTTCTGTTGTAGGGGATGGCTCCTACTCCTCAACTATTGTAGGGCTCATTGGTTCGATGACCAAGGAAGGAATGGTGTCCACATCCACAACTCCCTTTGACTGCGTAGGGTTTTTGATTTCTGGTTCTTCTTTTTGTGGCGATATGTTGTTGCTGCAGGTTCTCCTCAACATCTGACTGGGTGCTCCAACCTTCGGTGGTGCCATCTTACTCAAATTTATGTGGGTTTTCTTGGAAATCTCATTGACTACCTCCTAAATCACATGTTCTCTCTTAGCTTCTCACTCCTTAGCTATGTGTTCGCTTGAAAGATTATCAAGAATGATGATTTCTTCTATAGTGTTGTCATAAATGCTCCAAAGTTTTCCAAGCGTGCTTCATTCAATTTCATAAATGTTCATTTTACGCCTCATTTTTCCGGCAACTAGTTTTTCTTTTCTCGACTATTTCATTTTTCCGGTGTGTAGTATTTTTCTATTGTCATATTTCTTTGGTGCACTAGTATTTCCTTTTTTCCTAGTTATCTCGTGCATAGTATTTTCATGTCACACCAGTCTATTGTTTTTTGCGCACTATAAGTTCCGACTATCTTTCTATCACTTATTCCTCTAACTACTTCTTTTTGGATTTTTCTCATTTTTCTACTTTTTTCTTCTTTTTATTCTTTTGACTCCTACTATTTACAATATGTACAAGTCTAAGTTCTGCGCTAAAACTATTGAGGGTTAGTGGGTTGACTATCCCTATATAGTTTCAGTCAACTACCATTCACCAGTCCTTGAACTTCCTTACCTAATAAGTCCTGCAGCTACACAACACTTCCATTTGTGACAAACTTTATCTCATATGGCCCTAGCCAATGAATTTTAAGCTTCCCTGGGTGCTGAAAGTACTTACTGTCATAGAGGAGAACCAAATCTCCTTCCTTGAAGATCTTCTTAATATGTTTGTCATTTCATGCTTTTTCCTTTTCTTTTTGTAAATCCTAATAGAAACCAGCTATGATTTTGTCTTCTTCCAATTCCATAAGTTTAGTCAATCATCCCTGAGTTGTGTCTCTTTTTTTCATCTCTGTGATAGATTCAATGTGCATGCATGGTATCAAATACTCCAAGGGAACTATTGCTTCCTATCCATATACCAATCTTAAGGGTGTCTTCCCTGTTAGATTCTTACATGTAGTTCTATAATCCCAAAGTACCGTTGGTACCTTAAATAACCAATAATCTTGGTTCACATTACAAATCTTGGTCAAGGAATTCTCCAAAATATTATTAAGCCCTTCAACTGTTCCATTATCCTGAGAGTGATATGGAGTGCTCTTTTGATGATATATCTCAAATTATCCAAGCAATGCCTGCATTATACTGTTAATAAAGTGACTCCTATGATTTCTCATCAAAACTATTGGGAATCCAAATCTTGTCACTACATGTTCAAATAGAAAGTGCACTAAAGTATCTACATTGTAATCCTTCACTATTGTTGCCTCAATCCATCTGGTCAAGTATTATGTTGTTGTAATAATATATATTTCCCCTGATCTTATGGCTGATGGATTAATCAGACCCACAAAATCTACTTCTCATTTATCAAATACTTGTAAAGTAACCTAAGGTCTCAATGGCATCTCATCCCTCTTGGATGGCTTCCCCACCCTTTGACAAACATCACAATTCTAATAGTATTCCCTTGCATTCTTGTGAACTGTTGGCCACCATAATCCTATGCGGTAGGATTTCCCGCATAATGTCCTCCAACTATTACTTCATGTCCTTCTACTAATATGATAGGCCTTTCATTCTCCATCACACATCTCCTCAAAAAACTTTATGCACCAAGTTTGTATAAATGACCTACAATCAGTTGATAATATGTTTCTCTTAATACCAAGTTTTTTTTCTACACAGTATTAAATTCTTATGGGACCACCCCTGTACTCAAAAAATCAATAATGTCAAGAAAATATTCATCTGCAATCTGTAATCAAAATAGTTGAGAATCCATAAATCTATCTTCCAAACTGCTTGGTTCTTATCTATTGGCAATTCATGACAGATGATCCGATCCTGCATTCAATCTTCTAGGTGTTAGAACACTTTATAAATTTTCAAATATAAATCAAATTTTGAAGTATTTGTGTTTTTTATATTTTCAAAATAAACTTTGAAAAACTTAGGAATATCATTTTTTTTAGAATAAAAGAGATTTCCTTTATATCTTGGGAGGGTGCATCAAATACCAACCATTAAAAAATTAACAATCATTTAGATCAATAGCTCTCACGATTTCCCATTTCTACAATTGTGTAAGGGTTAAGAAAAAGAGAAGTACGAAGTTCACTTCAGGACTTCGCAATTCAAGAGTTCAAGATCAAAGTGTTTAAAACTATAAAAAACTCCGAAGTCGCGAAGCTCCAAAGTCCCAGAGACATGTCCCCAGAAAAATAATTTAAAATAGATCTATTAATGAGTCATAGACCACCTATCAACCTTTACTTGTGCTGACATGTGGAACTCTTTTTGGGCACCTTATTCACATCATTCACATGATTTTAGGTGACATGTGTCACTCACTTTTTATGACACGTCATTAAAAGTGACATCATTACTACCACATCACTCTGGGAGATTTTCCATTGGGAGATCCATCAAGAACAAATTCAAAGGAGCGTCGGAGCACCCAAGTGCCAAAGCATCTGAATTATTGTGATAATAAATCACTAAAGATTAATGGGAAAAATAGGTTTAAGTAGGTGTGATTAACGGTAAGTAATCACTCTGCGAATTTAGACTTTGGGGAAACTCTACTCACTACAAATACAAACTCACAAACCCCCGGAGCTCCAGAGTTCCGGAATCCCAAAGTACTTAAAATTAAAAAGTGACCTTAAGATGTGATCAATTAAAATGAAATAATGAATTAAGGGTTGATTAATTGCTCCGTGAATTTGACCTTCGGAAGATATCCATTATTCTGCATTCAAAACTCCCAAATGTCGATTTTCCGATGTAGTTTATCTTAAGTATGCTCATTGAAAATGTGTCTAGCTGACTAAGGTAAAATATTGGGAAAAATCGTGCGACCATCAGGTAATAAATTTGACATATTTTAGTATGATTACTCTATCAATAGATTAATTAGAGGATAACTAGTCATTAATATTTCTGTAAATAAAGATATTTCAAACTTCAAAGCATTTTTCCATTAGCATCCAAAACCTTTGCATTCAACATTTTGAGCTCATGGTTTTTTCTTCTCACAAGAGGGTTACCATCAACATTTGGAAATCATGGAACCACGCAAAGTAGGAAGGAAGAAAGATTCATTTACTGAGGAATCAAACCCAAATGTAGACATACTTTCAGATACTATCGCTTGACTGAAATATGTCATTAAATCTTGGAAGTAGGTTTATGACATTTTAGAGTGGGAAATTTCTCTTTGTTCTAATGATTCATATGAAGAAGGGGATGAGTCATTTTCAGCTAAGCTAATTCAGGTGTCCAAGTCATAACTTCACAGAGTTGTATCTCGGTTGAAACTAATGCCATATATCAATATGATAACCGAGAATTAGAACATGTGGATATCCCAACGAGAAACATCTACAATCACCAACAAACCATTATCGGCTCCTTTTGACCTACGGACATTCAAGTAATGTAAAAATTACCCCTAACCCAAAATATATTTACAATGCATCATTTATAATGAAGTTTGAGGATGAGGAATGCACAAAATATGGCAGAACTATTCATGATATAGTAAAATCCTGGTGGGGAAATCAAAATGAGTTCAAAACTGGTAGCCAGGGTATATATTATATAGCCTCTTGTGATTCCCATATTTTGTACATTTCCATGATGCTTTGTAGAATGTTTGGAAAGAAAAATCATGCGCACTTTACCATAGAATGGGTTCCCATAATCCATGAAGTTGTCGAGGGATATACTTTTGATTGGGGAAAAATGTTGTTAGTTAACTTAGCCAAGCAAATTGGGGATTACAAAACTCAGAAATCTAAAGGAGAACATTCTACTTTCTATATGTCTGCATATATTATAGATACAATTTGTTTTAGGACTCCATTTCCTCTTATGAATTGGAGTTGAAATTCAATTTTCACCAAGCCCATACATTTTTATCATTCTAAGTTATGGGAGGAAAATTCAAAGGATTCTTTTTATGAAATTTTTCATAACATGGTTATTCCAATTCATGAAGTTATTTATGGTCAGCCTCCCCCCATAATTTCAGAACAAATCATTGGAAATTTAGGTGCTATTGCAGATTGGTATATTGAAGAAAGATTCTCTTACATTAGAGTGTTTGTTTGCTTTACATCTCCTCATGCTCTTCCCAAATTCTTACTAGACAGACTTGTTTGCAGAGAAGCAGCATATCATACAATTTTTGGAGGAATTACAAAAGAGATAAAGGCGGCATAGAAAAGAGTTTGGCCAACCTTTCCCATACAGGTTGGCGTATTTTTATTATCTGAATTTGGACACACTAAGCTGGAGGCTTTGGCCTTATAAGATATTAAATTAGTTCAAATTCAATACAAAAGGCATGATCCACATAGGGTGTTTGAATGTTTTTTAGCTCAATTCAATATGAAAAGATACATCCATGAAGATTCACCCCATGATGAAATTTTCAAAGGAGTTAGATCCTATGATGAAGTTGTATCTAGATTTTAAAATATTCCTCAAGATCAACGATCAAGCTTCCTTAGCTTTCAAAAGCACAAAAGGAATAGTCTACCCAAAATATTGCAATAAGAACAAAGACTCAATCCAACTTCACAAGTGGCAGAATCAACAGAGCCCAAGCAACAAAACTTTCCTGAAGACAAAGCTAGGGAAGTGGAAAATAATTCAAATAGATTGTCCAAAGATGAAAAAATCGTAGGAATATCCATACCAGGTAAAGGAGATCATGATTTGTTAACATCATTTGAAGCTTTTATGCATGGACATAATTTTCCTCTATCAATATCAAACATTGAAACTCCAATGAAAGATACTGCAAATCAAGGAGAATCTACTGCACTTATTACTCATATCCCATCTTTGACTCCCTTGGCATTAGGTTTTGATTTACCTTGTTCAGAGGTTATTAATATAGATGACATGAAACCTATTGAACCTGAAGATATGCCTTCATCAGATTTATTTTTCAACAAGAAAATGAAGGATATCATACAAAGGGAATATCAACAGAAGGAGTGAGAAACTACCAAAAACATAAAATGATATATGATGGACATGGACAGAGTGACCCTGAAGTCACAAAAGAAGGTGCATATTCATTGGGAGCCTTTGCAACTGCCAACTAGTGGTTAGTGAATAATCTCAGAAAACAACTGGACCAAAAGAATCTTTTGATAGAAAAATTGCATAATGATATGCAACAAATGGAATTGACTGCCAGAGATAAAATCTGTTTTGACATGGATCAAATCAGACAAGGTTTTGAACAATGGATAAAGAAATTAGAAGATCAATTGAAATTAAGTGTTCAAAATCAACACTTGAGTAATAACATGCTTTCCCATTGAGATATGTTAATAGAGATGCATACTCAAATAACCTTACTCAAGAGCACATGAATGGACATTTTTTGCTTCAAGAAACAAACATCAGAGGTAAATGAAAAGATGAAAATTGTCCAACAAGATCTGTATGAAAATATGGATATTATTCAAAGACATTATCAAGTAATCAATATTTCTTTGAAGAATATTTAAGAAAAGGAGAGGTAAGCCTTTACGTTCGGATCCAAATTCCATGAATTCATAGTATGGAGGCAAAAGCTCAATGTACCTGGAATTGCTCCTTTTTCACAGTTTGATCAGATAAAGGGAGAAATGGATTTAAAGGTGTCAGAAAATAATCTTGAAGAAAGTAAAATGCTAGCCAGAGAGGAAAAAGAGGGTTGTCTTAACACTCTTTCAGTTGTGGATCTGGAAATGGAAAAGATTGATGTCAGTGGTATTCATGATACACTTAAACAAATTGAGATAGAAAAGAGAAAAGAGAGTCTAAAGAAAAATAGATAAAATGTACAAAATAATATACTACAGGAAAATCATATTAATTTACGAATAGT